>JABUQX010038304.1:0-7500 GCA_015478945.1 Trachelipus rathkii
AGAGAGACTTCATTCTTCCTTTCTCTAATATACTTGAGAAGGAAGAATCCCCACCATACCCACACATTATTTTAACGTGAACATCCTCCAGTCTCTATAACTGGGCAGAGAATCTTAATTTAAAAGTCCTTCAGCCTCCCTTCGGAAGATGCCTGAGGCACCGTGAGAGAGTGAGTGTCTTTTCAGCTTTCATATTTTTCCAAAAGGAATACCTTTAGGGCATTTACGTAACATGGTTTAAAGGTCTTATCTTCCTCGGACCGAGCTTGTGAAATTGATATACGCATATACAAGGAGTATAAAATATGGAATTTCGCGGCTCAACTGAGGCTGGTGATGAACATCACCTTTCTGAAAAAATTATTATTCCCCCTCGAAAAGTACAAAAAATATGAATTTAGTCTCCTCTGAGACTTGTGAGAACTCTCACACCATTGAAAATATTAATCAAAATATTTTATCTGCTTCAGCTGAAGCTTGTAGTACTGATTCTGCTTTAATAAAAAATATAAAAAATATAAAAAATTCCTCAGCTGAGGACTCTATCCCCCCTCCTTCTGTAATCACAGAGGAGGAATATAACAAAAACTCCATAGACGACTTGGATCGTTTATGGTCTCTCTCCCATATTGGAATATTACCTGATGAGCAGTTTACTCTAGCTGAAAAAACTACCCTTGAATCATTTAAGGAAAATTTACGCTTTATAAACGGGAAATATGTGGTGTCATTGCCATGGCGTGCAAACCATCCCAACTTACCCGATAATTATTCTTTGTCGAAACGTCGACTTTATAGTGTATTGAAACGGCTCAGGACTGAACCCGAATTATTGAACTCATATAACGATGTAATAAAGGAACAGCTGTCCCTTGACTTCATCGAGGAAGTAAAACCTTCCACCCCCCTCCATCCTGAAGCCAAGTTACACTACCTTCCCCATCATGGGGTGCGCAAAAATTCCTCTACAACTAAACTTCGTTTAGTTTATGACTGTTCATCCAATAACCCCAGTTTAAATTTCTGTTTACACAGTGGTCCATCTCTGATAACAGATCTGGGAAAATTATTATTAAAATTTAGAATAAAAAAGTACGCAAGTTCCTCAGATATTGAAAAGGCTTTCTTAGGGATTCGTTTAGCAGAAAAGGATCGAGATTCAACTCGTTTTCTATGGGTCAGAGACCCCTCAGACCCCCAATCACCTATAGTAACATATAGGTTCAAATCAGTACTATTTGGAGCAACTTGTAGTCCATTTTTATTGGCAGCATGCCTCCACCACCATGTAAATAAATCCCAAACGGCATACAAGGATGCCATACTAGAACAAATTTATGTAGATAACCTCTTCGGTACATTTGACACCGAGGATGAAATAAAACAATATTTTTTTGAAACCAGATCCTTATTTGCAGAGGCTGGTTTAAATTTAAGAGAGTGGGCTTCCAACTCATCTCTCGCTGCTTCTATGTTTCAAGAGAAAGAATTGGGCATAGAAGAACCTTGTTTAAAAATTTTAGGTATGGAATGGGATACTTCTTCCGATACCATGTCTTACCCCACTCGTAGCTTCGACCCAGAAGCCAATACCAAACGTAAAATACTACATAATGTTGCATCTGCATTTGATCCTCTTGGTGTTTTGTCACCCGTAGTTATAAGAGGCAAAATGCTTTTACAAAAAATTTGGAAATTAAAACTTGACTGGGACCACAAGATCCCCAATGATCTTCAAAAAGAATGGAGATCACTTGTGGTTCAATTTGAACAATGTTTAAACTTAAAGTTGCCCAGGCAACTTATATATTCAATTAATGTGGAACTCCACGCCTTTTCCGATGCATCTGGCTCTGCATACGGTACTGGTGTATGTTGTCTCTTGTGCAGACTCGACACCCATATCAAAAATATTATTATCAAAAGTAAAAGTATCCCCCATTAAAGAGCTTTCCATCCCCCGTTTAGAACTTATGGGAGCTCTATTATCATCTCGCATGTTGAAATTTATATTAGAAACGTTTGTAAATATATTAAACTTTGAAAAAATATATGCTTGGTGTGATAGTCAAGTCACCTTGCAGTGGATTTTTTCACAAAAACAACTCCCCACCTTTAACCAGAACAGGGTGGACGAGATTAGAAAAAATGTTCCCTCTATAGAGTGGAAATATGTCCCTACGCAGGACAACCCCGCTGACCTCGCTTCTCGCGGGTCAGACTGTAAATATTTAGCTTCTGATTTATGGACATCAGGTCCAACTTGGCTCTTAAATCCCTCAGACTGGCCAGTCTGGAGGGAACATCCTTCTTCTTCACAAAATAAAGAAGAAGATTTAATAATCTCAGCTGTGACAGTTACTCCTGTTGAAAGTATACTGAACAGTGAGAACTATTCATCTTATAATAAAATTGTAAAAATAACAGCTTTAGTATTCAGGTTCATAAAAAATTTGAAAAATTCTGTAAATAAATCCCCTTTAAATAAATCAATTGTTAAACCTGAATTCTTCCATCAACTCTCCATTGAGGAGAAACAAATTTCTGAGTCATATTGGATCAAATATATGCAAAGTTTGCATTTTCAGTCTGAAATAGATTGTTTAGAAAATAAAAAACCCCTTACACAGTTGTGTAAACAACTTAATATAATTTTAGTAAATGGTACACTCAGGTGTGATAGAAGGTTAGGAAACTCTTTCCTACCTTATGACACCAAATTCCCTTATTTACTCCCAAATAACCATCATTTAATAAAACTCATCATATGGGACACCCATATGTCCTTTCATCATTTAGGAACCTCTGAGCTCCTTTTAATAATACGCAGAAAGTATTATTTTTCCCATATGAGAACTAATATTAAAAAGGTCACAAGACCATGCATTTTGTGCAAACGTTTACAAGCCCTTCACTTTAGGTCCGCCCCTCTAGCTGCTTTGCCTAAAGTAAGAGTTATAAACACCAAACCATTTACTATTTTGGGAGTTGACCTGACAGGTCATTTTATAATTAAAACTTCAAAAACAGCTACAACAAAATGTTATATTGTATTATTTACCTGTGCAACGACTCGAGCAGTCCATCTCGAGCTCGTTTTAGACAATAGCACAGAATCTTTTTTGAGATCATTCCGCCGTTTCATGGGTAGACGTGGTGTCCCCTCTGTCGTTTATTCAGATAACGCCACCTACTTTCATGCATCATCTGATTATTTGAAACAGTTACATAGTTTACCATCTGTAAAACAATTCTTTAATCAATACTCCATTACATGGAGGTTCAATCCTGCTCGTAGCAGCCACTACGGAGGATTTTTTGAGCGTCTCATTGGTTTAACCAAACTCCATTTGAAACGTACTCTTACTAATGCCCTCATCACTTATGATGAATTTTATACAATTATAATTGAAGTAGAGGCGGTTTTGAATTGCCGTCCTCTCACATTTGTAGGGGATGACCTCCATAGTGAGGAACCACTCACCCCTTCCCATTTATTAACAGGGCATAAATTAAATTCGCTCCCAGTTCCAGAGGAACTTATTGAAATGGATCCCACTTATTTAGATCCTATAAAAATTGGTAAACGCTACAAATACATCCTCTCCCTTGTAAATAAATTTAAAATTAAATGGGAAAAGGATTATTTATTAAACTTAAGGCAATCTTACAACAAATCTGATCGCCCAAATGTAACTGTCGGAGACGTCGTCCTGGTGGAAGATGACGGTCCCCGTTTAAAATGGAAATTGGGAATTGTAAAAGTTTTACATACTTCCCCTGATGGCTATGTAAGATCGGTTTCCTTGAGTACGAGAACAGGTGAAATTACTCGCGCAGTCATTCATCTTTACCCTTTGGAAATTCATAGTAACATTTATGATTCTTCTACAGAAGAAGAATCACCTACAACATCAAGTTCTCCCCCTAGGAACCGCCGCCAGGCTAACATCCTGGCTTCCCGTCGGATCAAAGCTATATTCGATTCGAAATAAGCTTCGACGACAACCTTATTAGCCATTTAGACAACATTAAAAAACTTATCATATAATTTCTCTTACTATTGAACATTAAAAATAATCTAATAATTTTCTTACTTATACTTTAAATTCAAACGTGAACTGTGTATTCCTCTCACCAGTGTCCCCAGGACTCTTCAAAAGTAGTTAAGCTCCTTTTGTACGGCATTAGGGGTTTTCTTACTTCAGGGTTTAGGTGCCGGGAGCTTCAAACCGACGTGTAATGTAATTTTCAACGTGACTTGCAATTTTCGTTTTTCAAAGATGCACGGCCATTTTACTCTCAGAACTAAAGGTGATGACCTTATATTTTATATTCTTCGAGAAACAGTAGTCCTGGGATGGAAATTTCTTTGGGGGAAGGGTTTCCGTAGTTCCCTTGACTTGATACTGTTGGTGGTTCGGGTTCATTAACCCACCTTTATCCTTATAAAAAGGAAAGGAAAACCACCCCCCTTTTAATGAAATCAGTGTCATTACCTTCTGTTAGTGGTGATATTTTGAAACTAGAGAATGCAAGACGTGAGAGTTAAGTTATATTACATATGCCGAGTGTGACCCACTACCGACCCACTAAAAATTCCTATCCTTCAGACACAGTTCACCGGCGAATGAAAAGTATACTTATTTCTTTATATTTCACATTAAACTTACGAAAACAAATCATATTTTTTCTGTTGGATTCCTTTGGCTGGGGAATTTAATGTCGTAATTTATTTAAATTACTTCATTTGCCACTTGTGGCCAGTTTTCCTTTTGGGTTTTGATGACTGGATTCGCGAGTGGTTAACTTGCAATCGTGATCGAGGGAATTGTGAATGCACTAGTCATCACTATTTCCTTTTTAAAAATTTTGTAAATAGTAATCTTAATAATCATTTATATATGAAAATTGAAATTTATTAATAAACTTGGCTCTGAGGAGTCGTGCAATTTGCACGAGAAATTTCAGATTTCCAATACGTACCTTGCTAAAGACTCACAAGAGTAAAGTTCCCTATAATTGGGCTACGCCTTGAAATTCACACACAATATTAATTCATTTAATGATAAAATCGTCAAGGTCCCAAAGTTATTGGGACCCGTTGGTTTACCTGTAAACCCTAAAATGGGGTTAGGGCTGGAGTTCCCCCCCATTTAATTTTTGTATTGAATAAAATTTTCAACCGGATTCCTTCTTATTCATGTCAAAACTATTTACTGTACTTAAATTCAAACCAAGTTAAATTATATATTTCGGATATATATATATATATATATAGTATATTATATATATATATATATATATAAATATATAATATATATATATATATATATAATATTATATATATATATATATATATATATATATATATATATATATATATATATGTAATAAAATGTCATACAATTTACACAGAACCTTCCAAATTAAAAAGTAAAACTGATAATAAGTAACCGGCATCGAAATTGTCCTCTCCTTTTGACCAGATTTTTGAAATTTCCAATACTTCCCTTTAATTATACTACAAGATATAAAACTTAATTTTGGATAAAGTTTTTACATCAAATCAAAAGTCATAATTACACTAATTTTAAACTATCGAATTACATGTCAAAGATAGGCTTCGATTTTTGAGAATTTTCCGCATTTTGAAAGTTTTCCCGCCCCCCCCTAGTTAACCAGGTGCTCAATGAGTGCCAGACTTGGTTGATATTTCAAGTTGGTCTGAACACTCTAGTCTTTCATTTACTTAAGTGTCATTAACCTCTTTTAATCGGAAGGTCAAGTTTTGACCTCAGATGACCTTTCAAAATTTTACATTAAAAATTCAATGTATTTTAGTTCAAAATTGTCCTAGAAAAATAAAATTTACATCAAATTAATCAGAAAAACATACAGAATCTGATAGTTATTGTTAAAGTTACAATTATTATGTAATTTCTCTGAGAATAAACGTATTCAGTTGACAATATGTGATTGTTGCCAGAGGTTTCCTTTGTAAACTTCTAATGATTTTTACAATAAATCTAAATTAGTTCGTTCAACAAATTTATTTATTTAGTATATAGTTTTAAATTTGCTATCTTTTGATAGTAAAATTGTCATTAAAACATCAATAATTTAATTTAAGATTTAATTGATTAAATGTTATTCAGCAACCGCGTGAGCATCTTTTCGGTGAACTATAAAAAGAGCAAGTGCGGAAAAAGCTTTCATTCCAATCTTAATTTACTGCACTTGTCATCAGTAGACTCCGTCCCATATTTTGCATTTCCGAGTCGAAAGAGAAGTCTACGAGATTCATTTATAATGCAGTTACAGTAGTTAATGTTTTTTGATGAAGCTTGCTCCTCAAGTGAGTTTCAACCTTTCAATTTTAGAGGTTCAGCGCTGTTTTTGGAAGCGTCTTACCGATGTTTAATTTAGGGTTGAGAATGCTTTTTTTTTATAAATTCTCAACGGAACCATTGAAATTTTCCTTCCGTTAAACAGTGATTCTTAGAATTTGTATAGGTATATCATTCATAAAGCCTTCCTGGACAAACTGATAGGACCCCACTAATGGCTATTCAGCCCCCCTTCTATCCTATTTCAGATATTAGTAAAAAAGGCTTCAGTTTTTGATTTGTTCATATGTCATTTTTTGATAAGTGCTTTAGTGTTATATATCGAATCAGTCTCTTCTGATTGAGTTGTTCTAATTGGAATGACTCAATTTTTGATAGTGGACACACGAGTCGATATATAATGTTGAAGTACTTTTTATAGATTAGTTCGCAGTCTTGGATTAATCCGATTCGCCTACGGTTATTTGGTGGTTGGTTTTTATCACCAAACCAAATATCTGTGCAAATCATCTTCCAAGTCGCCTTTTTTATTTCGTTTCAATTTTCATGTCCAGTTTTATTTATAGGTGGAGATATCTTCGAGGTTTTTATCTATCTTTTAATCTCTCTCTCTCTTTCTCTTCGGTGAAAGCTTAAAAGTATGATATTTACAACACTTCTTTACAACGTGATGTATACTGATTTTTTGTTTATTTTTTTTTACATACAAACAATAAATTCACATACAAAAAAGTAAGCAAAAACGCTAAAGGGAAATTTTGGGAAAATAAAAGATTTGGAGAAAATTCAATATAATGGGAATGCTTAGAGAATTTCAGATTTAAAGATTTGTTTAAAAGTAATAATAGAAAAAATAAATAGTTAAATAAAAATGAATAAAAACGCAGAAATTGAATGAATAAAATTCATTATAGTAAATGTTTCATAGAAAAAAAAAAAATCTCGTCGTAGTTGAAATTAGAAATTTCAATTAAAATAAATAGGTCAGAAATTACTGTATCGTCGCTAAAAAATGAGAATCATTTTTTATTAATATTAAAAACTAAATATAAATTGTAAGTAACATAAAAAATAGAAAGTCAAAAATAATAACAAAAATTCAAAATCTAAATACTGGTCAATATTTCATACGTGAAATCTGCATTTTCAA
>JABUQX010038304.1:20000-21817 GCA_015478945.1 Trachelipus rathkii
TTTTTCATTCAGAATTTCTTTCATATTATATATTATTATTATTATTATTAGTATTATTGATTATTATTATTATTATATTATTATTGTATTATTATTATTATATTATTATTATTATTATTATTATTATTATCTATTATTATTATTATTATTACTCTATTATCTTTTTATTTGTTTTATTATTATTTTATTATATTATTATTATTATTATTATTATTATTATTATTTATTATTATTATATTATTTTATTAATTATTATTATTATTATTATTATTGTTATTATTATTATATATTATTATTATATATGTATTAATTATTATTATGTATTTTATTTTATATTAATTATTATATTATTATTATTAATCATTATTTTATTATTTATTTAGAGAAATAGAAACAGAATTATAGGTTATATTCCAGAATTTGAGGAATTATGTTTCAGTCGTTTTTTCTGTTCGGAGGTTAGGTTGACGTTTATAAAACAATTGGAACATTCAAAATACTCTTTTTACAATTTCTATTTAGTATTTTATTAATTATTATCGTTAAATAATTATTCTTTTATTTATATGACAATTATACTTTTTCATAGGAAACATCATTTACTGACCCTATAACAGACTATACAAATGAAATTGAAGAACCTTCCACAAGCGATGACACTATGTTGCCTTTGCATTCTGATACAAGTCTAACACATAGTCAGTGTCATACACCCACCGTTTCTAAACAAAGTAAAAGAGCCAAAGTACAGGTAATAACACCTAGGTTAGTTGCTACTCTTGATAAGTGCAAAGTCAGTGACCGTGATGCTGTTAGAATATTATCTGCCGCAGCTGAGGCCCTTGGTCATGACCCTACAAACATAGTTATAAACCGCAGTTCTATCTCACGCTGTCGAAAGCGTATAAGAAATGAAATAGCAGGAGACATATTTAATAAGTTCAAGGAGCATGACTTACCACATATAACGGTACACTGGGATGGAAAAATTCTGACAAATGTTACTGGCACGGAACACGTAGATAGACTTCCAGTAATTATAATTATAACTTCTGA
Organism: Trachelipus rathkii; assembly: GCA_015478945.1. Taxonomy (NCBI): domain Eukaryota; kingdom Metazoa; phylum Arthropoda; class Malacostraca; order Isopoda; family Trachelipodidae; genus Trachelipus; species Trachelipus rathkii. Next base: position 21,057 of record JABUQX010038304.1, read on the forward strand.
GGTAAATTAGAACAATTATTAGGCGAAGTACCAGCGAATTAATTCTGGTATGGGCAACACCCAAGCTGATGCCGATACCGTATTATGGAGGTTACTAGAAAAGGTGAATTGTCAGCGAAAGAGATTGAAGTCTTTTTGGTTTTGATTACAACTACTTGCTACCAAACACAGGTCGATTTCAAGGTGCCTGTATATTACTAGAACAAAAATTAAATAGAGATATTATGTATTTCCCATGTCGTCATCATATATATGAAATTATTTTGAAGGCTGTATTTGATTCAACAGTTGGTCATTCTTTTGGTCCAGACATTTCCATATTCAAGAAATTTAAAGAAAATTTGATTCCAAAAATGAATAAATTAAATAAATAATTTAAAAAAATTTCCAGATGAGTTATTGCTTGAATTAAATTATTTTGCTCTGCCAAACACAATAGGATCAAATACGCAAGATCTCCTAGATTTCTCTTTGAAAACTCTTAAAGAAAAACAAGTTCGAGAAGATTATAGAGAACTTGTAGAACTTATGGCAATTTTCCTTGGATGAATTCCTACTCGAGGTATATATTTCAATATTGCCAAATGAAATAAGTAGAATCAGAGATGTGTGTCTATTTATTGTTTGTCTTTATGTTAAAGCCTGGATTCGTTCATTTTTTGCGACAGACGCTCCTGTTCAAGATCTGAAATTCCTTAAAGACCTTTACTTGTATAAGGATGTTAATGAGGAAATCAGCAAATTAGCTTTGCATAAATAAT
>JABUQX010038305.1:0-2500 GCA_015478945.1 Trachelipus rathkii
TGTGGGTGCAGGAGAATGCAGACTCATGACGCTACCATTACCCGTGGGACAGTAGGTTCGTCACCTTGTCGACGTACAAGAGGATGAGACTGATCAATGAAGGAGATTGATGGTATGGGTTCACTAAAGCTAGGAAGCAAGAGTGTAGAGTTTTTCAGGTGTACGCTCCCATACAGACATGCACGACAGAAGAGAAGGTTGCGCTCATATAAAAACTGTGCAAGTGTATTGTGAGCAGTGAAAGCTGCGGTGACTCTAATGATGATAAATTTTAGTGTTAGAGTGGGAGGATAGAGAAAAAGTAATGGAAGAAGTTCATTGAACTTTTTTCTATGAGGGAAGTGAGGAAATTTAGAAGTGTAAGCGATAATGAGAATATGTGTGTCAGGGAATACATAAAATACTAAATGGTTATTGTTAATCATAGATAAACTCCGCATATATAAATAAATATGTTAGATGGAACCTAGAGAATACGTTGTAATTTCTGTTGAACAGATATCGGTGGATAGACTATTGTTCATTTCATCAAATATGAGGAAATAGCATGTTGTAAGGTAATTCCTGTGGTTTTTTTGGACGCAGATCATTTGATGATAGTGATCGAAGAGGTTAAGGTGAAAAACTTCAAGAAACAACCTGTATATAAGATGGTTCATAACAATGAGTCTGAAAGGAAACAAGATAACAAGTAGCAGAATAAAGAGTCGAATGATTAATGAAAAAAATTGAGGTGTTTGGGCGAGAATGGAAGGAGGAGTGGTTAAAAAGGTTGAGGAGTGTCTGAAGAAGTGTGGCTTGTGGACGGTGCTAAGGGAAAAGTGGATTGGAGGAGGAAGAAAAGACATACACGCGTGGTGGACGGAGTGAGGGTAAAGGAATGCAATAAAACAATAATGACAAAAATTGAGAACTCAGCTTAGATGAAGGGCACTGGAAACTGGGAAACGAAGAAGGAGTGTCAATCGCAAGAACATAGAAGAGAAGAGCCACTGAGAGAGAGAGTAGAGAGAGATCTGGAGAAGGATCAAGAGTAGGGAATAAATCTTTGGTTGTATGATCGTAGCATGACCATACAGAAGGATAAAAAGAAGCTAATAACTTAAAAAATGTTGAGGGAATGCTCATGTTGTCCTCCTTCGTGGTGGCCAATTTCTGCCTTTCAATACTGTTATTTTACTTCTCCGTCCTTTGGGGGCGGTGTTAACTCTGGTCATTCCGATGTTTCGAAGATATAAAAGTTTCCAATTTTGATGAAGCAATTGCAGTTATATGGATGATGAAGGTAAGACTACATCTATTTGTCGATAAGTTTTAAAAAAGGTTTGCTGCAATGTTAATCTGCGGGGAGGTGAAGGTGCGTCCATAAAGGTGTCTGAGAAGCTAAGTTGATCCTATGATAGAAAAATAAAAGTCGCTCCAATTCACGAACCACAATGACTACCAAATGGGTTGCACAAACTTTTACCTGGCACAGTGCTGTAAAAAAAATGATGTTAGAATTGACCGTCACGGTGACGACAACAGGGTTTCTAATTACTTATGTAATAAAAGATTAGACGTCCGGTAGAAGAACGCAAGGCTGTGCATTTAATCAGGCCATGTCCCTATGAAAATCCTTTTGGCAGAACCCCGATATATATATTACGTATATATATTTTATATATATATACTAGTATATATATATATATATATATATATATATTATATATATATATAATTATTATATATATATATATTACTTATATATATATATATATAATCATTACGATTTTTTAAAAATGATTTTAAAAATAAATATGTGTGATGATTCTTACCCTTTTGGTTTCAATTTTACATAATCTTTTATATTTATTTGTGATATTTTCTTTCATTTGACCGATTTTCGCAAAAAAAATTACAATATTAATCGTACAGTATGAATTTGTAAAAGATCGATCATTTCTATAATGTTAACTCGTGCTAGGCACGAGCAGCACGAGTCGATAGGAGTCCGCATTATATATATAATTATATATATAATATAATATATATATATATATATATATAATATATATATATAAATATTAATGCGACTTCCTATACTCGTGCTGCTCGTGCTAAGCACGAGTTAACATTATAGGAGTCGCATGATATATTATATAATAATATATATATATATATTATTATATATATATATAATATATATATATATATAATATATATATATATTATATATATATAATATATATATATATATATATATATTTAAAAATGTATATATTTATATATATATATATATATAATATATTATATATATATATATATAATATTGTTATATATAAATTTATATATATATAATATATATTATTATATATATATATATATATATAATAATATATATTATATATATATATATATTATATTATATATATATAATATATATATATATATATTATATATATATATATATATATAAATATATATATATATATATATATATATATATATATATATAAGT
>JABUQX010038305.1:15000-17500 GCA_015478945.1 Trachelipus rathkii
TATATATATATATATATATATATTATATATATATATATATTATATAATTATATATATATATTTATATATATATAATTATATAATTTATATAATTTATATAAAACACAATTTTATTATGATTTTATATTTTTCATATTTATATTAGCCATGAAAATACTGAAGATTGAATATTATATCTATGAGAACTTAAAATGCATACTATATTAACTTAGTTAATATTAAACATAGTAATTCAGCTAAATTTATTTATGTGAATAATGAAAGATAATATGATAAAAATTTATCTATTTGCTACTAGTCAATTGTCGAAATATATCTCTATGTTAAGAAGTACTCACGAAATCTTAATCCTTTATGGGACACTAATATATTTAAATCTTTGATGGAATATAAAATGTAAAGCAGATCTTGCTGTCCTTTCCAATAACGTTTGTTTATTCATTGAGCAATTTTTTTAAATATTACATATTGATTCTGTCTTACATTAGTTTTCTTCTCAGTCTTCTATCCTTTCCAATCAATGTGTATGTGAAAACTCTAAACACCACTCCCTACTCATTTCAAATAATTTACTCTATTGTCTTATGAGATTCTTTTCGGTTTCAGTTTTTTGAATTAATTTTCTTTAACATGGATAGGATCTCTCGATGACTTTGTCTCAATCTTGAGAAAACTTCTTCCAACTTTGCTATCCCTTCTTTACTTTGTTATTAATCCTTGAAAAACTTACCAAACTCAGTACTAACATAAAAAAGAAAAATATATTTTGGTCACATTATATTAGAACGGTTATCATTGTGGCTTCAACTCTGTTCGGGTTGCAAAAATTATGTTTTCTTCTTGACTTCTCCAACTATTCAAAAGTCTTGTTCACATTTGTGTCATTTCGTATTTCCACATCCCATGTTTCCTAATTCTGGAGCTGGATCAACAATTGCTATTTTAGTCAGTATAATAATAATATAATTATTATATCAACTACATTTATTATTTTATCTTCCAAGGCTTTTTTTCGTTAATACATAATGATATGTTTCTTTTCTCCTTAATAGATCCTGTAACGATAGAGGCTTGAATGAGCTAGAAACTTTCAAGCCCCGTACATAGCCCTCCACTTAATATAACATGTCAATCAATAAAAAATTGCAAATCACAGATAGTTATTTGATAAATAAATTTTTTTTATTTATCTTTTTATTTTTACTTTTTTGGAGGATGTTTCTATGCTGTGAATCTTGCACAGTTTATGTATATAGTTCTTGTCAATGAAAACTTTTTTTTTCTTTAAATTAAGCACTATCGATTAATCATTCGATTTTGGGCCTCCTCTGCAGTTTAATTTTTTATTCGTTCCTCATGTCTTCTTCAAAGGTTTCATTAACTTTTTTTTTTTTATCTATTTCTCTTTTTTTTTAATTTGCTTGTTAGAAATACTAATAATGTTAAATATTATATTATATTAAATTATATTATATAATATTATATTATATTATATTATATTATATTATATTATATTATATTATATTATTATTATTATTATTATTATTATTATTATTATTATTATTATTATTATTATTATTATTATTATTATTATTATTATTATTATTATTATTATTATTATTATTTATTACTTATTAACTCTCTATTTATTATTATTATTATTATTATTAATTATTATTATTATTATTATTATTATTATTATTATTTATTATTGATTATTATTATTATTATTATTATTATTATTATTATTATTATTATTATTATTATTATTAATTATTAATTATTTTATTATTATTATTATTATTATTATTATTAATTTTATTATTATTATTTATTATTTATTATGAAAAATATAGGTAAATAACAGGATAATCCTTCAATGGTAATAAAATTTAAGTGCATTAAAATCACCTCTCAGAGCAGCAAAAAGATAAATTTTGATACACCTTTAATTTAAAAAACAGAAAATGATTTTTTTTTATTCGTGGCTTACTGAAAAATAGACTCGTTGCACTTGTAAACCCATTTTAACTTATAAGGCAGTATTGGGTACACAGAAATTGGTTTAATGCTTGAATAGTTCCATCATAAAATAGGAGAATGCCAGTAAGGTACTCTCACTCAAGAAAAAAAAAAAGAAGTAAGTTCTAATTTCGTTTAAAATATAGCTACAAAAAAATTGTTTACCATGAAGTGATTTCGCTAAATATTTTTAGTCATTTTTTGAAGAAAAATTAATTATCTTAATACATAGTACCATAAATAGATTATTAGTTTTTTTAAAAAAAGAATTCTTTTTATGCGGTATCAAGATTAAAATATATTTTCTCTATTTATTTATAAGAAAAAATTCTTTAAAATAGAATGTTAAGCAGGAATATATATATATATATATATATATATATATATATATATATATATATATATATTATATCTATATATATAATATATATATATTATATATATTATCTATCTATAATATATTTATATATATATATAT
>JABUQX010038305.1:22500-35000 GCA_015478945.1 Trachelipus rathkii
AATAAAGGTAAGATCAAAGTAAAATTGTCAGATTGACATCTTGGCGTGTTGGTTGTGAGAAAGAATAAAAAAACGAGAAATGAACAATTGAAGGAGTTGTGTAGTGTGAAAAAATAGATAAATGAGAGTAAATGAAATACTATGAGGTGGTTTGGTCATGTGGAAAGAATCAATGATAGTCGGTTGGTTAAGCAGATATATATAGTGGTGAGTGTGCTGGGAATCGTCGCGGCTGAGCGAGACCGAAAAGAAAACCGGCTAATTGGAATCTTTAAAGGAAACTCCCTGCAGAGTAGAGAAATTCCAAATTTCTGTTTTTAATTTTCGCTCCAAGGAATTTGTAATAGTCACGTGATGTAAACGATCATCTATGGAAGTTGGCCCAAGACCTTTTTTTAATAATAAATACCTTTTGTAAATCTTTTTATTCAAATAAACATGTATGCAAAATATTACTGGTAATTATTAAACATTTTCCTGATCATTAATTTGTTTTAAAAGAAGCAAATTAGACCGTTTTCGTTTTTGTCATTTGTGCTTACGCACTGAAAGAAATGCTTATAGTTTTAGCACGAATTTCGTGCAAAATCGACCACGACGGCTTACGAGGTTTACTTTTATTTACAAACAATTTGGAATCAGCTGTTGTGATTGAGCCCGGCGGTTTGGAACAGACAAATAAAAAATAAATAAATGGTTTATACAGGGTGCGGCAACATAACTGCCTTATTTGAAATGCGCGCCAATCAGGCTGTAAGGGTCGGAGCGCAGTGGGCGTGGTCTCAATCGAGAGGCGTGGTTCTAAAGTTTTGTTCCCTACCACGGTCATTCGCAATCATGCGTTGGAACAGTGTGGAGCGTGCGTTTGCCGTCGAGGCCTACTTCTCGAACGGATGTTCTGTGATCGCAACCCAGCGCGCCTTCCGTAATCGCTTCAATCTAGCCCCGTTGGGCCCTGTCCCGGACCGGAAATCGATTGTAACATGGGTCACTACGTTCAGACAAACCGCGAGTGCGACAAGACGACGGACTGGGGTCCCTCGGCCCATCAGATCCCCTGAGAACATTGAGGCAGTGAGAGCGTCAGTCTTGCAATCCCCACGGCGTTCTGCGCGCAAACATGCGTCTGCCCTTGGAATATCCGATCGTTCAGTGAGGCGCATTCTTCACGATGACCTTCATTACCATCCGTACAAGTTGGCGATTGTGCAGGAACTCTCCGAACGCGACTTCATTTCCCGGAGGAACGCATGTGAGGCGCTTCTCGCAAACGTTCCTGAGGACGCCATTGTGTTTTTCAGTGATGAAGCCCATTTCCACTTGAATGGATGCGTCAACAAACAGAACATGCGCTACTGGGCTGACACCAATCCCCGAGAATTGCATCAACGGCCCCTGCATTCACCAAAGGTCACAGTGTGGTGTGCAATTTCCTCCGCTGGGATTGTTGGGCCATGGTTTTTTGAGGAATATGTGTTCGCTTTACTGTATGAATATATAAATTAAACTTAGCAACGGTCCACACTTCGAGGGCATCGATGGCTGTTTTGAGAGACCACTTCCCGGAGCGCCTCATCTCATTACGGGGCGATTTGGAGTGGCCAGCCCGCTCCCCCGATTTGGCCCCTTGCGACTTCTTTCTGTGGGGTTATCTGAAATCCCGCGTTTATGTCAACCGTCCGAGGACCCTACCAGACCTGAAGGCCAACATCAGGGCCAATATTGCCAACATACCCGCTGCTATGCTGGTAAGGGTCATGACAAACGCCAGAAATCGGCTTATTCAGTGTATGGACAGTGGGGGTCGGCACCTATCTGATATGATTTTCAAAACTGTGTAAAACATTACTTTAGATATGTACCTACATTATAATATGAAATAAAGATGTTCAGAATCATAACATGTGTTTTATTGCCTTTTGCAAAAAGGAAGTTATGTTATCGCACCCTGGTATAATACATTAATACATATAATGTATATATATATATATATATATATATATATATATATATATATATATATATAATATATATAATATATAAATAAAATATAGGTATAATATATAAATACAATATAAATATATATATAATATATATTATATATATTATATATATATATATATATTCGAATGTATGTTTAAAAAAGCTTAATAAATTCCCTTTCTTTAGTTATATGGGGTAATATATTCTCTTTTGTTTCTTATCTCTCAAGGAATTTGGAAATAAAATTTAGGCATAAAAAGGAAATAATCTCCCTCCTAAAATTCAGCAATTTTTATTACTGACCTATTTTCAATTGGGTTAAGCATTCTTTTCGTAATGAAAATACATAAGTATAAAGTCTTTCCTGGTGTATAGATTTGCGAAGGATATATTTTCATTTATATTTACATTATTTTAATCACGACACACAAACACATACTCAAACACACCTACCACACACACACACACACACATATGATATATATATAATATATTATAATATATATTATAATATAAATATATATATATATTATAAATATATATATATATATATATATATTATATTTAATATATATATATATATATATTATATATATATATATATTATATATATTATATTTAGGGTGGTTAAAAAACGCCAAAAAATTACGATGTGCACGGACGACATTATCAAGGTCTGATACTATGTGCAAAATTTCAAAGTTGCACGACGCCCCCTACCCCTCGCACAACATTTCCGCCCTGAAAAAATTATATATAATAAATAACAATACGTCTTCTTTCTTTTAACATTAGCTGAGAGGCTGATAATATGGTATAAAACATATTCTTACCTACGCTCACATTAACGATATACACACAAATACCCTTCACAAACTCCTATACATTCAAATTTAAAGAAAAATGAAAGAGAAATCAAAAATACCTATTAAATTTCATCCCTTTATTTTAATATATATATATGGGCTAAGATCAACTTAGCAATCTAATGATTAATGAGATGTAATTAATCTAATCTGTGGTTTGAATAAGATAACTTTCCATTAAGCGTTTATTAATCAAAGGAATGATATTGACATTTGACACTTTCAATTTGATAAATGAATTGGATGGTAATTTGTACAATAAATCAGCTATAAAACTACTTTAAATACTCGTAATTATAGCTATAATAATATTTGGCACATTCCTATTCTAAGTTGACCTCTTTGTCCGAGGACCAAACAATAACTCTCGAATCATCCTGGCTTTGGGCCCTCGTTGGAGTCCTCCACCAATCAGATCCAAATACTTGGCATTTTCTCCCTGAAGGGGGGAAAGTGCCAAGCATTTCTTTCTACGCAGTTACAGGTTTCTCATATTTGAAGTAGGTTCACCAACGGATTTTATTTGTGTATACAGGAGACTTGCAAGGTTGCCTCGTACATAGATGTATACACACTATGACATGCATGCATATGCCTTACAAAACCTCCCTATATTATTTTTACTAGTCATTTGGTGACCTCGAGTGTAAAAGGAATATCTGTCTCATAAACAGAGGTAAGGCCTATGGTTATGTTTTCACAGGTATTCTTTCACCTCCTTCTGATTGTACAATAAATGCAAAGGAAAGTAGAATGAAGAACAGTTGAAAATACTACTCGAGAAAGGGGAAAGAACTACAAATATGAATAAATAACACCTTTAACAATATATTTTGTTCTCGTATTAATTACCACAGCATCGTCTTTTACTCTTATCTTTCTCAAGAGATATTTACTTTCGTCTCACACTTCCTTCCTCTATTTCATTTATTCTGAATTTTTCTTTTTATCAGAAGGAGAGGGAACTAGATTGTAGAAGATTTTAACATTTCTGAGGTTTTCAACCACCACCTTGTCTCCTTTTATTATATGAGCATTACTATTAGTGATTTTCACCACCCGAAAAGGGCCGTGATACTGGGGCTTAGGCTTCCCAACGTTGTATTGTTGATTATTCACCAGTAGATACTTTGCGTCTTTCAAGTTCTTTGGTAGAAAGACGTTCCTATTGCGCAGATTTGTTCTTTGTGCTAGAGGCTTAGCCATCAATCCAGCAAGTTTTTCAATATATCGTCTCGTAGGTAGTGTGGCTTTGTCTGGGCGTTTCAATCTAATAGACCCGCAGGAACTTTATACTTGCCGCGTATAACAGCTACTGGGGCATATCCCACTCTCTGAGATGGGCTGCAAGCCTAGGGCGATAAGACGAAGGTAGAACATCCAGCCACTTTCGGTTTTTCATGCCAGGGTTCCGCTAAGCATGGCCTCTCAATGATGGTAATAATCATCTTATGGGTATTTGTACATTTCCCGAATCCGCTTAGGAATTATGGTCTGGTCGTGGCTGTTAAGTAATACTAGCAGCTATCACACTACTTTCCAAATAAGTGTGACATAAAATTCAACTCCGCGGTCTGTAACCCAGGTGAGACTGGGGATACCTGTGTGGGGGATGATTTGATTTATCAATATGTTTGGACTAATTGTTTCCTTGGTGATGCCTTTCAACCGGTATCGCCCAAACATATGACGAATTCCTATCGTATCAGGGTCAAGCAATATTTGTATCCTCGACCATAAATTCATCTTCCCAATATCTAGCATTCATTGCTGTCAAACTTGTATAGACCCCTTGTATTTGCCCGTAAATCAGGTTTATTTTCGACCGCTTCTTTGGATATTTGACATTGAGCGCATGACCTGACAAACTTTCTTGACAATCTTTGAATGCAATGTTTTAAATAAAAATTGGCAGTGAGAACCGAGAATCATCCAATGACCTTGGAGATGAAGTCTTTCGGATGATGTCGGCAACACTGCGTCCGGGAGAACTGGACCCTAGCGTAAGTTAATGAATTGTTCTACATATAAGTGACTTCTTTTCTGGAACCAAATCTTTGTTTTTTTAATGATTAGGACTTTTATAACAATTATCTGTTATTAAGGATTGTAATATATTCATCTGTTTGTTGTTTTTCACTAATATCTGTATAATAATCTATCTCCTTACGAAACCTTTTTATCAGTTCTACATGAGCGTCATTACAGTTTTGGATCAAATTTACTCTTTTTATTTCTATCAAATTATTTTATTAAATCTAGTTTATTTTGATCTTTTTTCCATTTTTTTCATTTTTATCTAATCCATCTTTAAATTTATCTAAATTTTCTTTTCATATTTCTCTAACTATTGTCAAACTCTGTCTCTCATAATTCACATCTTTATCACACCTGGAAGGTGGAGGCTTTTCAAGATTGCTATAATATTATTGAAATCAATATTTTTCCATTCATTGAGAATTTTTGACTTCGGCGGACGTAGGATCTGGCTTTATTGCTTTCGCACGCCACCTTTCTACGTCGGGTTGAATCTCATCGTAATAGTATAATTTAATGTCCACGATGTTTCATTCAACTTTGTAGTGCCTAGGAGCTTCTTCTGAGTGGCTAGTATCACTCGTGACTGAGACCATACAGCGCGGCCTTCGACGGTCTTAGCCGTAAGCTCCGCCCTTTTTTCATCCTTGTCGTCATTATTCAACCGTACCCTCATAATTTTTATTTCATTATACATCTTTATTGTTTAAAGTTTGGAACAATAAAAGATTTGTCTTTTTATTAAGTAATTCCCAGGTTACTTTATATGCACTCAATAGATTTGAGGAAGCTATATACCTCACGTTATTATATTATAATTCTTATTGTCGTTAATACGCTCATTGATTTATGAATAGATTGGTGAGGTTGTTTTGTTGATAAAGTCTCTCCCGCAAGAAATATCCAAATTTCAGTAAAATATTCTTGGTTAAAATAGCACAAGTAAGATCGGTTTAGCTGGTCATATTTCTCTTTCCACGGGGTGCAAGTATGCATAAAGGCTATGGGCTGCTTCCATTCGTCAGTAGCGGGATCGACTCCTGCAGAAGCTAACTTAGGATATAGAACGATGATCTTGAAGAAGGCTTGAATACCTTGGGTAGCCAAGTTGGATGGTTGTATTTTTAATGGCCATTATAGATCTTACAAAAGCTTTATTGCAATTTGGGTTCCAGTTGATCCGAGATTTGCTGTTAAGGATTTACCTTTTAGGAAGAGTTTAGTGGAGCTGTCACATCTGAATAAAGCACTCTAATGGGGTGATCGATAGAAAACAATTTTTCAAGGACAGCCTCTTAATTTTCTAAAAAGTGCTGGTAGGTTCCATTTATCTCTTTCACTTTTTCGTAATTGGTGATCCTTGTAATTTATTCGATATGAGAGGCAATCTATTTCTTGGTGCCATCAGCATTTTCGGTAGATTGAGGCTATACCTTTAAATATTGTAGCGCTTTCAGATACCTGTTCTAGAGCATCCTTGTGCTCCTCTTCAGTTGTGTATGAATCAGAATATACTCTCATGTACACGCAGGTATTTTTTCTAATGCACCTGCAGGAAGAATTACGAATAAAAACGGTGAAATGAGCGAATTCCCATGGGAGACATCTTGTAACATAAATTTCCAAGTTGATGTTATGTAAAGTATTTTTCGCTTTTAATGTGAGGATAATGGCACCGTTAGTAGACCTGGTTTAAATCGACACAGGTAAATAGCTACTTCTATTTAAGTGATGAAAACTATGCATATCCTACAGTGAGAAGTAAGCCATAGGTTTCTATCGCTGCTCTTATGTTCAACTCCCTATAACGGGATATTGCATCTCACTCTTTTTTGACTCTCTCTCTAGACGCTCATTGAAAGGCCTAGATGGATTGGTATCGTTTCGTAAAGACACCTGTAGCTAAGGACTGTTCATTCTGCACGAGTCTTGATGCATTTAGTGTTCATGGTTGAGAGATTACGACGTTGGCTTTTGAGAGATGGGAGCTGTCCCTTATATCAATAATAAGGGATAATTATTAGCGAGTTCAATATTAAACGTTTTTCAGGTATGAACGGTCTCTTCGTCAGTAGTTACATGACCGCCCTGACCTATCAATGCTGTGCTTATACTTTGCTATTTTACTTTTTTATACTTTGCTTTTACATATACCCACGGTTTCATTTGTTTCAATTTAAATTATGGTGATTTTCGGGCAAATATGGATTCAAAAGAATTTAAATCATTTATACACTCATTAAGAATAAAGACTATTGAGGGAACATGACAGACTGTGGTAGGGAAGGTGAAGAGAAGAGAGAGAGAAAGAGAGAGAGAGAGAAGAAGAAGAGAGAGAGAAGACAGAAAGGTGTCAGGAAAAGGATAAAGTAAGTGTTTCGACAGCAGATGCATGTATAGAGAGAGAATAATCATTTATTTCTGAGAGACAATGAATGTGTCAGTGGCGATAAAATTTTAAGGTTTTATTTTAATAGTTTCGATCAATAAGTCACACGCTGAAATCATATCCCATTTCAAAAGATGCTTTTAAAATAAAGATCTATAATGTTTCTAGTTCTTGTTATCAATATAAAAAGTATCAAAATATTTCCTGCCTAAATTAAGATCAAATTCAATGAAAAATAAATAGAACTTTGAATTATTGGTGCTAAAATATCTAACCTAGAAGGGGCTTGCATTGACAAAGCAATGCCCAGCCAGTTATTTTGACTATCGCAGTCAACCAGCAATTTTACCTGAACTTTATGATGTCATTGTACCGTATATTAGGTAAGTCGTCATCTTACAAACTTTCTTGTCTACCTCAACATCGGCTGCAACAGTCTCACTGCTTAAAACAGCGTCGTTAAACAAAGCGCTCCAAACAGTTGGGACCTAATAATATATTTGTTTCATCTTGCTCTCACTTTCACCTCATATGGTTCATAACATCTACATCATTTATAAATGTTGATTTAAAAAATACATATCCCGCATGCAAGGGGTCATGAGTAGTAATAAAAAAAATTTCTGTACATTACCAAGCATTGAAACATCAAGTGTTCAGGTTAGCAGGACGTATTATTTTAATAATATGTTTTCAATGGCAATTACCCACCAGACTCTACATTTGCAGTATAAAATTATATATCTTCGTCATTGACAGACGGCAAACCATTTGCAATTAATTATTATATACCTTGGCTCTTTCACAGAATTTAATTCATTTTTCATTATTTTCAAGTCCATTTTGGTTAATAGTAGCTAATTTATATTTTCAATATTGATTAGTCAACTCGGTAGTAAGTTATCATGTTTTGTTCATTTGAATATTTTATTATTTTTATTATATTATATTATTATATTATTATTTTATTATTATTATTAATTATTATTCATTATATATATTATTATTGATTATATTATTATTATTATAATTTTTATAATAGTTTAATATATTATTATAATATTATTATTATTATTATTATATTATTTATTATTATTATATTATTATTAATTATTATTTATTATATTATTATCTATTATTATTATTATTATTATTATTTTAATTTAGAATAAGCATTTCTATTCATTAGCATTATATTTTCACATCTGACTTATTATTAATATTATTATTCTTATTATATTATTATTTCAATTATTATTATTATTCATTATTATTATATATTATTATAATATTATTATTATTATTATTCATTATATTGATATATTATTATTATTATTTATATTATTATTATTTTATTTATATATTATTTTATATATTATTAGTTATTGTAGTGGCAGGCAGTAGTACTATTATGATTAGATATTTTATTAAATTTTTATTTATATTATATCAGTTCATCTGTTCAGAATTTTCTAGTTTATATTTAACACGATTTTACATTTAAAAGAGTATTGTTGCATCACTTGACTTTTGGTGAACGGACTTTTCATTGTGACCTATATTTACGACTGTCGCTGGGTTTGTTGCCGACAGCCGATCTAGGATTTTTCTGAACTGAGAGACATTCGTGAGCGTTCATTTGTTATTAGCATAAGTAATGTACTATAAGGCATCATTACATTTCACAACGTACGCTCTATGAAGAATAGGCGTGAAATGTAAATACAGAAGGTCTTGAGTAGCAGATTAAATATTAGTGACTCATATCATCGCCCTTGAATTCTCGCATGTTGACTTCTGCCCATCTCGAAGTCTATCTCAGCTGAGTGAGATTGAACCTTGAAATAGCAGCGTTATCGAGCTGCCATCTCCGTCACTGCTTTAGATAATTCAGGCCATCTGGCGCGAAAAGCTGGTAGTCTATCGTTAGAGCAGTGTTCAGGTTTGCGCGCTTGGTTGCGCACGGGATTTGTGTGTAGCGGAGTTGTTCCTCGCGGTCTGTGCTGGCTCGCCACAGATTAACAGAGCCTCCAATTTTCATAGTTTCGCTGTTTGGTATTTCATTCTTTTTGGAGGAGTTTTTTAAAGGGGATTATTTTTGATTTAAGCTATCGATGTTAAGTTATTTTGTCAGCCAGTGTGTAGACGCTGATCTGGAACGTGTACTGGCAAGTGCGCGACAAGGCGATCTATCGAAAAAATAGTGCTAAGTATCCGCTGCTGCGTATTACGGCTTTTGTGACGAGCAGTCCCTGTACCCGATTGACGATATTCATTTGGGAGCTGGTCCGGTAAATGCCCTGTTTGAATTACGTCACGAATTCGTTTCGCAGGCAGAAAGAAGGTTGTTCGAATCTTCCAAGAGCTTCTATAAGCATTCATGCAATGGAAATTTATCTTTGACACCAACCAGCAGCTTGGCTAAAATTGGTGCTAATAAACGAACACGTTCATGAAGCATCGTCGAATCTTGTGATTTAGTTTACAGATTGCCGTCGTAGCATGAGCCAGCGGGCCGTCTATTCAGATGCTACCGACGGCTGGCCGTCGATTGTAGCGTAGATGACCATTAAGTCTTTAAGTAGGGACTTATATTCAGACGCCATTGGTCTTGCTTCTTGGCGGGAATTTTTCGGCGTCGGTTTAAACACTCACTTTCAGATGAAAAACACGATGCCATTCTCCATCCTTGGAATTGAGTTTTGTGGGGAGAGGCGACATTGCCCTTCCCCATTTTTTCCTATTCAAGGACATTCTTTGAATAACTCGTGGATTTAGCAGTCATTCTTTTAGTTGAACCATTTGTACTGGACTAAATCACTGACTATTTTGTTTGAGTCGAAATGAGGGTCAAGCTAAGAGGCAATTGAAATTTCTAAATGTTCGCAGCGCAAGCGGATTATTCTGGCTTGCTACCCGATTTTTATGCAACAACAACTTATTTCTTATTATTTATATGATTATGATGTTGATTTATTCACGATGTTACTTATTTTCACACTGTTTATTTATAGTGAGAAAGCCTGACTTACCTACTTTTCTAGGAATATTTTTTTTTTTAATACACTGGAATTTTTTTTTAAAGTATTTCTATAAAATATTACAATTACTGACTTTAAAGGTATGGCACCAGAGATGTGGCTATAATATATATATATAATTATATTATAATATATAATTATTATATATAATATATATATATTAATATATATATATATATATAATATTATATTAATATATATAAATATCATATAGTACTATATATATATTATATATAATTACTATAATATAATTATATTAGATATATATAATATATATATATATAAATATAATATATATAATATATATATATTATAATATGTATATTATATTATTATTATATATATATTAATATATAAATATATATATATATATTATATATAATATATAATATTATAATTAAATATTATATATATATATTATATGATATATAAATAAATATATATAAATATGTATTATTATATAAATATTATATTATTATATTATATTATTAATATATAGATATATATTATATATTATATATCATATATATATATATTATATACATAATATAATATATATATTAGAGGTGTCGCGGATATCCGCATCCGCATCCGGATATGCGGATATTTCCGCCATCAATTTCACTATCCGCATCCGCAACCTCATCTGCATTTTCACTATCCGCATCCGCAACCTATCCGATAAATTTTTTGAGTCGTGATAACGGATAGTATTCATCAATGAATTATTATGAGTATCGTGTGTGCACTTACCGTTATATATATATATATATATTATTATATATATATATATATATATATAGAATATAATTATATATTATATATATATAATATATTATATATAATTAAGTAACGACTTTCAGGATCATCAGAAACAGTCATGATGGGTAGATAGATATAAGATTTCACTCTGCAAAAACGATGCACGCATGTGGCAATTGCAACTTTTTCTAATCCTAGATACATCAAAAAACAAAATTTCTTTGAATCACTGTTCACAGACTGTTAAGATATTAATTTGGGAGCCTATGCGAATGAAACGCTCTTAAGGCTGAACTATCACTAGCCAATAAAAAGCAGAATTATCACAGAAAATCAGACAAGCAATTTTACCATCCTAATTTAGCGATATCATTGCGAACTCATGAACCGTTTTTTTGGCTATCTCAGCACAATCAAGCAGCGAGTTCAAGATGGTGTCAAAAACACTATCATTGATCGGAAGAGTACAAAGAGAAAAAGCTCCTGAATCAGATAAAAATCCATGGTTTTGTGGCGTAATAATTTAAAAGTTTTCCACATTCTTTCAGAAGTCGCCAGGAAAAAAAATCTCTTAGCAAGCCCTTTAACAAGTGTGGCTAGTGAGCGTTCAGTGGTGCCGATCTCATTTACGACGAAAAGAGAAGCCAACTCTCCTCTGAAAGGACTCTGAAGCTTTTGTTATTGAAATAATGTAATTTATTTACATTTAAAGCATCTAATATATATACACCTTTTCCAAATGGATGAGCTTGGGAAGAGGTTGGTAGGGTCAGTGAAAAAAGAGTTGGGTCCAGCGTTCGTCTTGGTAATACGGTTTTATATATTATATATATATATATATATATATATATATTATTATATTAATTATTATTATATATATTATATATATTATACTTATATTCAGTATTTAATATATAATATATATAATATGATATATATATATAATCATACATGTGTGTGATGTGTTGAAGACCTGTAGCTAAATAACTCTAAAGAACCTCTACTATCCGAGCTATCGCATCCGAACATCCGTGAAGTGAATTGTTACTTATCCGCATCGGATAGTGAAAAATTCACTATTCCGCATCCGCTCATCCGCGGATAGTGAAAGATCACTATCGTATACAACTTCAATATATATATATAATATAATATACAATAAGAAAATATTATATATAATTATATATATATATAGATATATATATATTACTATATATATTAATATATATATATAAGCAAGAGGCTGTATAATGGTCCTGTACTACTTTTCCCAGTTCACTTGTACCCACTATCTTTCGAGGGCGCGATGTTGGTATGCATATATCTCTTTTCGGTATAGGTACCAACAAGCGGCAGGGTTCTAGGGAATTCCACTTGCGTACCACACCTTTACGACGCCCTCGTAGCACAAGGGTGCTGTGT
>JABUQX010038305.1:40000-70000 GCA_015478945.1 Trachelipus rathkii
GTTCTCCCCAAACCCTATAGACCTATATCCCCCAAAACTATATATATATATATATTTATATGATTAATATATATATACATATATAATATATATATATATATATATATATATAAAATATATATATATATCATAATATTATATATTATTATAATATACTATATATATATATTATATAGTATAATTTTATTTATATATAAAATATATATCTATATTATATATATATATATATTATTATATATCTATATATAAATTTAATAAGTATATATAGTAATACATAGTATACTATATATTAATATAATATATATAATATATTACCACTACTTATATATATATATATATATAGTTATTATATATAATATTATATATAATATATATAATACATATATATGTAGGGTGAGGTTATATATATATAATAGTATTTATATATAATATATATATTTTATATATATATATTTATATAATATATATATATAAATTATATAATATTATACACTATAATATATATATATAATATTAATATATATATACTTGATAATAATAACTAATATATGATATATATATAATATTAATATACAATATATATATATATAAATATATATATATGATTATACGTATATATATATATATTATATATATATATTTATTATACTATATATATAGATTATATTATATTATTTATTATATATAAATGTTATTATATATTATATATATTATATAATAATTATATTAATATATATATATATATTATATATTACTATACATATTATATTATATATAATATATTATATAATAACTATATACATATAATTATATATAGATATATAATATATATATATATATATCTATATAATATAACTACTATATATATATATTTATATACTATATCATATTTATATATATAATATCACTAATATATATAATCTATTAATATATATATATATATATATATATATATATATACTATATATATATATATATATATAAATATATGTATATATAATATTATATTATATATATACTTATATACATATATATTCTATATATTATTAGTAATATAATATATATATATACTATATACTATATTATATATATATATTATATATCATATAATATCATATATATATATATAATTATATATATAATTATATTAGTATTATAAATATAATATAATATTATAATATATATATATATCTGATATATTATATATATATGATAAACATAATATATTATATATAACATTATATATATTCTAATGTTTAATAAACAATATATATAACTATAGTATATTATAATATATTATATGGAATATATCAATATTAATTATATAATTATCTACTTATTTATATTTATATCTATATGTATATATATTATATATATGTATTAATATATAAGGTAATAAGTATATATATATCATACTATTAAGTTTTATTATATATTTTGAATATAATATATATAATTACTAATTATATATATATACTCCTGTAGCTAATATAGATTATAATATATATAGTATAATAATATATATATATATATATATATAACTATATATTTATATAACTATATATATATATATAATTATATATATATATATTTATATATAATATAAATATATATATATACTATATATAATTAATATCAATATATTAATATATTATAATATGTATCATATATATATTATATATTATATATATTATATTACATATATATTAATATATAATACCGTATTATATAATAATATATATTATATATCAATATAATATATATAATTATTAATATATATAATAATACATAATAAATAATATATATAAATAAGTATATACTATATATATATTATATAATATACTTTTATATAATATAATATATATATATAACTATACTCTAAAATTATAACTAATATTAATATATATATATTATAATTATTATAATATATATATATAGATATATATTATAATCTTATATATAATACATATAGATATGATATAATAAATTTAAATATAGTGATATATATATATATATATATTATATAGTATATATATATATTATATATAATTATGTTATAATATAGTACTATATATTATTTATATACTAATATAGACTAAATTATACATATATATTTTAATATATATAATAATAAAATATATTAATTATAATATATCTATAAATATATAATTATATATACTATATAATTTCCAGTAATAGTATTATATAATATATATATATAAACATATATATTATACCTATATAATATTTTATATCAGATAATATAATATATTATATATCATTAATTATTAATTATATTTATTATTTCTAATAATAATATATTATATATATATTTAAGATTACCTATATATTTTATATAATAATAGATATAAATATTTAATATATAATATATAAAAATATAAAAACTTGTATATATAATATATATTTTATATAACATTTATAAAATATATAGATATATATATATTAATATATATATTATACCTATATATAAATATATATATATATAATATATAAATATTAATATTATACTATATATACTATTATATATTAGATATATATCATACAAATATATATATATTAATATATATACATATATATATTATATATAATATATTTACTTATATATTATATATTATATGGTACATATATATATATTAACATATCAATATATATATAATTATATAATATATAATATATACTAATATATACATATATATTATAAAAATTGATAATATTACTATATCATATATATATATAAATTATATCCTATCTATATGGATTTAATATATATATTATATATATATATATATATATTATTTTATAATATTATATAATATATAATCATATATATATAATATATATATATATATAATATATATACCATATACATTTATATATATAATATATATATAATATATAATAACTAATTACATATATATATAATAATTATTATATAATATAGTATATTAATACTATAACTAAATATATATCTAACTATATATAATACTTTATATTTATAATATATTATATATATATACTTATATATATATATAATTATATACATATATATATATTATACATTATCTAAATAATATATATATAAATTATAAAACAGAAAAAATAATAAATAATATACATATTTTGTTGTCATAATTATAAATAAAATAATAGTATTTATAAATAATTTAAATATCGTATGTTTAGAATAAATAATTAGTGTATCAAATAATATTTCATCTAGATAATATAAATAAGTGTATAAACTTAATGATTTTAAAGTCTTCTAATTATATTATATACTTACAATAAAATTTTATACAATAAACTTAGAAGGAAGAGAGCAGAGGAAGAGAGAATAGTAAAGTAACGATATAGTGATATAAATGATATCTAAATGAAGAGAAAATAATAGAGATAATTCAAATATAGGATATACTAGAGTATATAATATACTAGAATAATAAGATATATAAAAATTGAGATATATATGCTGTAATAGTCTTACACATACTATCTTGCCCGAACACTCTTTGCAAAGATAGAGAGATATGAGCATAAAGAATTGATAATAAGATGATAGAGTAATAAGAGATACATAGTATAAGAATTAATGAATAGAGAAGAGAGATACTGAAGATATAAGAAGTATTGAAGTGAATGATAGTAGAAGATTAATGCAATATGAGAGAGAGAGATGACGATGAAAAATATTGACGAGTGAAATAATCAACGAGGGACGAGAGTAAGATGTAAAGTATATATAGTATAAAGATTATATTAGATGACAGAGAGATGAGAGGAGAAAGTAGATATATGAATAGATAGATAGATAAGATGTATTTTGTTCCAAATACTTTTAAGAGGAGCAGATGACACACAGATGGACATAAGATATAACTATAATATAAATATTTATATATTTAATTTTATATTTAATATTAATTAAATTTAATATTAATCTGAAGATTCATACTGTATCAAATCTTGCCTACAAATTTTAAGTCTACATATAGTTATGACTTTACGAGACATAATAAATATAATTTATAGTATATATATATAATTAAATATAATATTATCATTTATATATAAAATAATAATATATAATATATAAAATATATTATAATATATTATATATTAATTATATATATAGAATAATAGATAATAAATAATTAATATATATAATATATTATATATTTATATTATATTGATATTTATATATATTAATATATATATTATATATATGATAATATTAATATATATATATATATATATAATTAATATTATATATAATAATTAATATAATAAATTATATATAATATTAATTATTAATATACTAGATATATATATAGTATATATATAATATAATAGAAATATCAGATATATTATATATAATATATATATATATAATATATATAATATATATAATATTATATATATATATAGATATATAATAGTGAATAGGAATTATAATATAAAATTAATTATATATATAATATATATAAATAATTAATATTATAATTAATATATAGATATATATATATTATATAATATTTCTAGTCTGCATCTTCAGAAAAGTATCATATTCTAAATAGTAATATCTATTTTATATATATTATATGAATGGCGTTATTTTGCTTTTCATTTTTTCATAAATTTGCAAAATGGAATTTTAAATGTATCGATAAAATATTATTATTATGTTAATTATATATTACTGTTAAAGTTATTTAGCCATAGGAAGTATATATATATATACTAATACACTAAGGCTTCGACGATTTACTGAGTGATATATATATTAATGCCTGATATACTGTAAATTGAATATATATATATTCAGTCAGTATATATTAATAATAACTAATCTAGAGTAGAATATAGATGGACGTCACTAAAGATACTCTACTCCTGATCCCTTTCAAATCCATTCACTAAATATTTACAAAAAACGCAGCTTTTATCAAGTATATATAAAGTGATAAATAAGTGATCAAAATTTCTATATGATATAAATGCCGCACTTCGAATCTGATCTTAAGAATATTCCACTCTAGCAAAAGAAAAAGTCTCGACACAAGGAGTTCAAAATTCGATGGAAAGGCCGGACTATCTCATTATCATTACTTTAAGTAAGTAAAAAGATAGTAACTCAACTGTGGGCTAACTATATATTATTATCTACTTATGAGTATGAAATAATTAAATACATATTAAAAAATTGTGATATATTATATAAATTGTCACATCACTTAATCTTTTAAAGTGTGACGTATGTATCTACTCTCAAATAAATGAACGCCCCAATTTACTTAGAAAGTCATTATTATGTCCCTATATATATTGAGTGTATATACTCTGAGTGAAGGAAATAACTACCCAGGAACTTCAGTCGCGCCCGCTTGTTAATATAATCAAGTAGGAAACACCATATTGAAAGAAAAGAAATAATAAAGAACAAATAATAATAATTTAAATAATCATAAATAAAGATTACTTATTACGTATGATAACTACGTCAATAAGCAAAATATATATCAAAGTTTATATATCTTTCCCATTCTCAATATTAATTCTTGAGTATCATTTAAATGTTCTAGTATATCTCAAGTTATGAATTCCCTATACTGAACCTTACATTGATGCTACCTCTTTCGAAACTCTGAATTATATTCTAAGTATATACCTAATTCATCTCATGTTTTTTAAAATGATATATAAAATTATACACAATATCACATAAAAAAAAAAAAAAAAAAAAAAATTTAACATTAGTGCTTTCTGAAGGAAATACATCATCTTCAGTATTGTTTAAAGAGCTTTATATTTCGCTTCAAATTACCTGTAGTACTCTAGATATATAGCAATTAAAATACTATATATAATAATAATATTAATTAATATCACCAAACCGTTAATATAAATCCTGAGCAATATCAATTTCATCAGTTCTGTTATATCAATCCAAGTGGTGCAGAGTTTACTTCTTCGATAAAATAATGAATGAGTATACGTTCGCATTTGATACCTATATGTAGTATCAAGTAATAAATTATTCACGTTAATGAGACTGTTAAAATACTTTCATCAACCAAATCGTAAGTTCTCACTCGATTGCTCTAAGTCAACACTAAAAGTACATCTTATATAAGATATTATGCAGAATTATAAATATATATCAAAATATTACTATATATATATAAATATATAATAATAATAATACAATTTAGGCTTATTTTACGATTATCAATAATGTTTTATGTTGATATTTCTTAGATTCAAAAATGAAGAATTTTATGATGTATAATGTTTTAATAATACATCTCTCCTGAATTAATGTTAAGAATTCTTTATGTTTTCAATATATTGGTTTATAAATATTTAGATATCCAATTATAACATTTTAATTTTTTACATTATAAATTAAATTGTAATGTAGTTATGCTTTATCTGCGGTATACATAATCACATATAATGCTCAAGTGGCGAATATATTTCCTAATATGATAGAATGTAATATTATATTATTAAAAGCAATGTCGCTTGCTTTACTATATAGTATATTACATCAGTACGCATGTTTTGTAGGCAATATTTATTCCTAATAAAGCCCCCATAAAATATGCATATACTAAGCATATATTAATAATACCTTTTGTACCTTATAAAACAAAATAATCTTTATTAATAATACTAACTTATAATTCTCAGGACTAACTTTTGCAAAAAAATGACGGAGAATTTTCCCGAACGTAGTTTTTTCTTTCAACACATAACAATAGATAACTATTGAACAAAAATTTAATGTATAATATATATATATATATTATATACAGAAAGAAGTTAAATAAGTTATATTCTAAAAAATATGATTGATATGAATATGGCTTCGTACGTAGCAAAATTTTATTTTATAACATAGGTTCTACGAATTAATATGTAATATTTATAAAGGCTACCTATCTTTAGTTGAATGATATTATCTCTCAACGTTTCACATTAACAAAATATTAAATAAAAAAATAAATACTTTGACTAGAATAAGATTTAATTCTTGTTATAAGTTTATCGCAGTTCACAAATACTTCAATATATTTCATATTAAGTTACCTCCTGTTCTCTCATTAATTGTTGAATAATTTCAACATTCTTTAAACACGATCATCAATTGCCAGTGCTACTTAGGTCTGGGTGGTATATTTGTTTATTTTTCCGAATATAAAACCTGTAATTGCTTTCATATTAAAATGAAGTATAGTAATGGTATTTGTGTTTCTTTTCAGAGGTTCATTTAGAGTGTCTGATAATATTAAATTAGTTTTTATTAAAGGAAATAATTTAAATATTCCGTATTCTTTACTCGTAAATAGTTCATGAATTCTTACAAAACTGAATTAGTTTATAAAGTATTATCTAAAAATCTCACATTAAATCAGCTTTTTGATAATTATTATTGTGTACATTATACATTGTGTACTTTATCAAGGCCCAAAGGAGAATTTACATCTTAGATAAAGCCTAAATTCAAACCTAAACCAAACACCAAAAAATTTAATAATAATAATAATTTTAGCTCTTTACAAAGCTTTTAAAACTGTAAA
This sequence comes from Trachelipus rathkii, assembly GCA_015478945.1. Classification (NCBI taxonomy): domain Eukaryota; kingdom Metazoa; phylum Arthropoda; class Malacostraca; order Isopoda; family Trachelipodidae; genus Trachelipus; species Trachelipus rathkii. Next base: position 47,602 of record JABUQX010038305.1, read on the forward strand.
TGTTAAAGTTAGCATGGTAATCATGAAACAGCTTAGTAGAGACAATTTTCTCAATTAAAAAATCATCCACTGTATATAAATGTGACAAATATGAAGTAAGTAGAGTAAATGAAGCTGTAAATAATGTAAAACAACGAGGTATAGACCTAGCTGATACATCATTTTACGGAGATTCGGGTCATTCTAAATTTGAATTTGTGGTTTTGATAGAAACTATCATTCAATTTTTGCCTTGTTTTGAGTTAATTAATATCATGTCTGGCAGTTGTTTTAAGGTCAATAATAGATTAATTCCTTTTGGAAATATTCAGAACTTTTTAAGTAGAAAGTAAATTATTGAGTTAAATAAAGTCAATGTTTCTAATCCAATGATAGATAAATCCGTTGACTTTATTAGTGATATTGTTGCCAATTTAGTAATGAATCAGGTTAAGAGTTACTTTCAACCATTTGAAAGTATAACTACTGGTTCGGAAATTGACAATGGTGTAGAGAATATGTTCTCTCTAGAGTCTATTGGTATTCCAACAAATAATGATCAGTTAACATCTTATGATACAACTATGGCTAATAAATTTAAAAAAGGTATATCTTTCTCTGATAGTCATTATAGTGTAAAGCCACCATGGATTAATGATAAAATTAAATGTGACCCATCTAACTTTGAGGTGTCTTTAAAAGTATTAAATAAAGTATATAGTAATATAAAAATAAAAAATTTAATTCATGAATATAGATATGTGTTTGAAAATCAATTAAAATTATTATTATTACAATTATTATTACAATTATTATTGAAAAGGTGCACATCCCAAAGTAGAAAAGAGATGAATATATATATTTATTTCATAGACCCATAATTAAAACAGCTGAACAGATTACTACTAAGATAAGACCAGTCTATAACTGTTTATTTAAATTAAATAAAAGTACACCCTCTTTAAATAAGTCCTCTTACATGGGCATAAATCTAATGAATTCATTATTAAAACTTCCATTCATCTTCAGAACTAATAAATATGTAGTGTTAAGTGATATTAAGCAAGGCTTTTAACTATTAGGCTAAGTCAAGAATCTGATAAAAATAAATTTTGCTTTTATGGTACCAAAATAATGAATTAACTAAAAAATGGCGGTTTTGTTTTAAGATCATGAAATTCAAATTATGAGAGTTAAAAGACAACTTTAAACAAGACGAGGTGTTAGTTGAGCACTCTTGTGAATACGAGAGAATATTAGAATATCTATATAACTTAAGTAATGATTCCTTACATATAGCTTCAGTTAATTTTAAGGATGATGTAAATACTAAAAGACAAATATTATCGGAATTTTCAAAAGTGTATGATCCACTGGGTATAGTTTTACCTGTAACCGTGAAAGGTAAGTTGCTTATTAAAGAAATGTGGGATCTTCAATACGATTGTGATCAGCCATTGTCTGATGAAATAATACCAGAATGGAGTAAACTTAAAAAAGATTTGAGTTTGAGTTGAGTTCCAATATAGTAATACCAAGACAAACATTAATTACAGTCACTCTTATATGTAGATTAAATATATTGTGATAGTTCAATACTTTCTTATATGTTTGTAGCATACAGTTCAAGTAATAATGAAAATAGTAATATTTTTCTAAGTCAAAGGTGACTCCAGTAAGTCCTATAAAATCATTTAGCGTGCCTACATTGGAACTTTTGGGTGTTATTTTGGCTCTTAAATGTTTGGGTTCTATTATAGAAACTTATTCAAACTTCATCTTTGAATATGTCAACATAAGCGTTGATTTTCGAGTGGTGTTGAACTGGATTATGACTAGTAATATTAAAATTAAAGTCAAATATGTAAATAATAGGATTAAATATTTTAATAATCTTTTAGATGATTTGAAGAATAAGCATAAATTAAAGTTTATGTTCATACAGAACAGAACCCTGCAGATATGATAATCAGGGGTATATCATATAAAAAATTGTAGAAAAACTAGAATTTTGGTTGCAAGGTCCAACCTGGTTAAATAAAGACTTAACTCAATGGCCACCGTGCCCTTTATCGAGTTTCCACCTGAATTGAAAAATTTCAATACCCTTAATAATAATAATAATAATAATAATAATAATAATAATATAATTAATAATAATAATAATAATAATAATAATAATAATAATAATAATAATAATAATAATAATAATAATAATAATAATAATAATAATAATAATAATAATGATAATAATAAGTAGTGGGCACTAATTATTAACAATTAATTTTAATAAAATAATAAAATTTACTAATAATTAATAAATAATATATAAATACAATAATAATGGAATATAACTAATACATAAATATAATACTAATTCAATAATAATAACAATAATGAATTAATAATAACTAAATAATAATAATAATAATAATAATAAATATATATATATACATAATAGAACTTAATTCATTGATGTTAATAATATTTCAAGTTTTTCACAATTCATGAATATAACTAAATATTTGTTAAAATATTTTCTGTGAGAGAAAACTAAAGAAGATCCTTATAAAAAGCATTGTCTTATTTGAGCATAATTGTTCCAAGGCTTCGTGTTTTACATAAGAAATTGAAATTTTTGGAAATTTCCACACTAAAAAAAACTATAAAAATACTCAATTGGGTAAATAGTTCCTAATCTCTTTCTAGAATAATGACATTTCATAGATGTAAAGGCTAGAATATCTAAATGTACAATCTTTGATTATCAATATTCCTAACCCATTATTTTGTTTAGATCTTCAACATTTACAACATTATTTGATCTTAAATTGTCATCAAAAAGTGCAACATTTTCGGTTGGACTCTATTCTAACATTTCTTGGGAATCAAGGGTTTTCGATTCCTATAGGTAGAATACCAGTTAAAAAGGTAATAAAAGACTACATGATATGTACAAAAATCAATGCATGTGCTTTTAACATAGTATAAATATTATTTATACTATGCTTTTATGTACCCAAAATATACGGACTTACCCAAACATCATGTACACCTGGTAACACCCTTCAAATTTGTTGGGATAGATTATACAGGTCATATTTTTGTAAAAGAAAAATGAGATTCTAATAATACATGACAAAATGTGTTTATTTGGTGTTCATTGCCTTATCTCAGGGCAATACACTAGAATTTTGTATTTCTACTTTCAATTCCTGATTAATCCATAACTGAAAACGGTTAGAACCTTGAAAAGGTAGTTCAATAATAGCTAAGGTGCTAGAGCCTGATGAGTCACTTAATCACCAACAACCATATATACAAAGACTTGATCTCTATAATATTTAATGACCCTATTTAAGGAGAATCACCTTGCAATAGCAATCAACTTTAACAGAAAATTAATAATTAATAAAAATATAATAATTAAAAAAAATAATAATAATAAAAATAATAATAATAATAAATAATAATAATAATAATAATAATAATAATAATAATAATAATAATAATAATAATAATAATAATAATAATAATAATAATAATAATAATAATAATAATAATAATAATCTTGAAACAATAGTTTACTTTTAAGCGGTTGCGCTCTTTTAACTCTTCGGAAAAAATGTCGGTACCTAAAACGACTGGTTAAAGACTACTGAACTTACTAATTTTGAACGTGTTATAACCTTATTCTTTGGTTTAAAACTGCATATTAAACTCTCGCATCGTTAACTATAGGTCAGAGTCTATAGATTATTAAAAATCTATAACACAGAGAACTTTCATATTTTAAGGGTTAAACACCAACTCCTCTCTTAATCTTAAGGGATTTAGGGTCAATAAATTACATATTTTTTAAGAAAAAATTAAAATTTTTAGTAAAAACAAAAAGTATTAAAATAAAATTTTTCAATTTTAAATAAATATTTATAAATAAATAAAATAAAACTATAAATAATAAAATAATAAAAGCAATAAGCAAAATATTCTACATTTATAGTTTTATTTTATTTATTTATAAATATTTATTTAAAATGTAAAAATTTTATTATAAAACTTTTTATGTTTTTACTAAAATTTTATTTTTTTCTTAAAAATATGTACTTTATTGACCCTAAAGCAGTAATGCAGTACCACTGACACCATAACCCTTCCCCTACCCCTCGCTTCAGGCCATGGTCTTTTATTTTACTTTTTCTCGTCATATTTGAGCATGTATTTGTATAACAAATCATAAAAAATTAAAAATTTTGGGAAAAACATAAAAAGTTTTAAAATAAAATTTTAAAATTTTAAATAAATATTTATAGATAAATAAAGTAAAACTATAAATGTAGAATAATATTTTAAAATAATAAAAAACATTAAGCAAAATATAAATGACTTTGTTAATGATAACAGCTTATTCGGACGCAATATATGTTAGGTATGTTATGTTCTAAGTTTAGGTAATATTATGTTAGGTTTACTGATGTTAAAACTTTGTTATATTAGCATTTGTTCGTTGGTAAATATGATAGTTAGGTTAGGTTCTCTGTTTATGTTGATATCTGTTGATAAGTTAAAATTTTTGCTGTTAGCATATATTCGTAGTTCAATATATTAGTTAGGTTATGATATGATAATTATTTTTATTAAGTTTTGTTACATATTACTATGATAATGTTAAATATGTTACAAATAAAGTGGAAAAGTAGGGAGTAGGTAACATTTTGTGATAATATTTTAGTTACTTTACCGATTTAAGCAGTGTAATTTGTTAATGTTGTCAGTTTATTCCTAGGTAAGCTATGTCAAGTATGTTATGCTCTTTGTATAGTAAAGATTGAGATTGCTATGTTAACATCTGATGGTAAGTTGAAATTTCGAATGTTAATTACTTTGTTAATGAAGAGCAGCAATACCATTCGTACGTAAGGTATGTTTGGTATGTTATGACACGTTATGTTCTTAGGTCTAGGTAATGTTATGTTAGCTTATGTTTGTTAAATTTTGTTAAATATTACTATGTTAATGTAAAATTAACATTGATATGCTTAGAGATATGCTTGAAAAGTGGAAACATAACTTTTGTAGGTAAATGTTAGCTACTTTACTGTTGTTAAGTAGGGAAACTTTTGTTTAATGTTAGCAGTTTATTCGTGTGTAAGGTATGATAGGTTTGCTAGTTCAGAATATGATATGTTTGCTTTATTGGTGAGAAAACTTTATCACGTTAGCATTTATTCTGTTGGTCAGTATGAAAGATCGGTCAGGTTACGAAAAATATTTATGTTAAGTGTTAAATATAAACTAGTTGAATGATCAGGAAAAATAAAATAGGTTAAAAGTTATGATACGATATTGTATACTTAGTTCAGGTAATATTATATATGTTATGTTAGCTTTAGCGGTTGCTATACAGCTTGGACTCAATTATTGCATCATTAGTGTTGAGTTAGCAGTTACGGGTGAGGTTATGGTAAAATTTGTTGTTTGGTTTTGTGTTTTATTTTGCTATAAAAATGTAAAATTGACACTGAAAGAACTAAATTATTGCTTGAAAAAGTGTGAATAGGTTACGTATGTACGATGTGTTGTTAGCTGCGTTACCGATATTGTGCAGTGAACTTAGTCGGTTGTTACAGTTTATTCATATGTAAGTTATGCTAGGTAAGTTATGATAAGTTATGTTCTTAGTTTAATCTATCGGATTTAGAGTTTGATCAATTGATTTTTTTATTAAAAAAAGAAATAAAAACTCTCTCTCAAATTTAATAAAATATATGTTATGTTCATACAAAGAACTTACTTTATGTAAATTTATACATTAAAAGATAACTATACGAAGATAAAGTGAATCAATAGATCAATAGTCATGGAAGGACGGGAGGGGTGGGTGGGGGGATGGCCCGACGGCTGGGTGGCGGGCGGGGTAGACCGGATGATGGGCCATATGGGGACGGACAGTCAGACTGTGGTAGAGGCGCCTTGATACGGGCGGCGGGAAGCGATCGCCATTCGAGAGTAGCAGATGCGTGGAGAGGGAACGTGGGACGAGCGGACTGCCCGGAGACGCGTGTGAGGCAGTGGACGAGGCTACGACTGGATCTGACGGAGGGAGGGTGATGGGATCGGCGAGGTAGGTACGGCGATGCCGATGATTTCAATCAGATGGCTTGCTTTACTGCTTTACTGATTTACTGTCTCACGGTAGAACAATCACGAACCATACAACCTTGAAAAAGTTAATTCACAATTCCAACAAAAGGAAATGATACTAATAATCCAAATGCAAGAGAAATTTAATTTTAATAGGGAATACCATATAAATTAGAAGAAAATTACTAATAAGAAAAACGAGTTAGTAAAATACTTAATATGTAATGAACAAATTTGTGATAACTTGGCAACAGAAGAAAGTAAAAGAAGGAAAGCTTAAACAGTGATGAAAATATAAATAAAAAAGTCAGATATTTTATAAAAGGAGTAGGGGCTTGCTACCCAAGTAACCAATGGCTACGCTTTCTCAACTGAAAAGACCAATCATGTAGCCATTTTCATTCAACGGGCAATCCTTTGGGAAGAGTCTTACATGCCCAAAAATGTCGAGCAACTTACTTCCGTACAAACTAATCTCGAAGTTTCTTTAACTTTAAATCTCGGTGACAAAATGGTTTGGTCTAGAATGATTCCGAGAAACAGAATAAATATTGAAAAGCAAATGCTTGCAGCAATATCAAAAAGAAAAAGCCTTGATAAAACATTAAATAATAATAAAATTTAGCTTACTGAAGAAAAATTTGCGAATTTTATAGCCTAATATAGAATAAGTACCAAAGCAATCTTTGAGAAATTTTATTAAAAATATAAATCATAAGTTGATAAACAAAAAGCAACAAGACGATAAATAATAGTAAAGTTGTCTAAAGAAAGAAGAATCAACCACCTAAAAAGAATTGAAGAGTTTCTAGTAGGAAAAGAAAGAAGTTTCCTTATTAGTAGAGCATCTCAAAGAACTATGCACGAATATTAGTACCTGAGAGTTATGTCAATGAATTGATAAAAATTTCACTTGCAAGGTCATCTCAGTTTAAATAGAACACTAGTGGCAATAAAAAGAGAATTTGTATTCCCAAATACGCATAAAAACATGAAAATATATGTAAAAGCTTGTGAACAGTGTCAAAACGATAAAGTGGTGCCTAGCATCAATCCTAACTATGGAGAATATTAAGAAGTAACTATAAAGTTTCAAATCAGATATGCGGTTCTGGCAAAGATACCAAATGTAAAAGGCACAAGTATTTTTTAACTTTCATTGACAAATATATACTAAAGCTTATGCTTTAAGGGATTCACGTAAAAATAATCAATGTGCTTCTTCATGATATGCTTCTTTTCTTAAGGATTATGGGTACATTATTCATAGATCTCGGAGCTCGATTTACAATTAATTTATTTCAAGAAGTATGTCTACTTGTGTTATTTGAACACTATAGGAGAGTACCCTACAGTTCCAATTCAAATGGACTGATAAAAAATTTCCATAAAGCCACTCATCTTGCTTTAGGTGCATGCTAAATGAGGCGGAAATGATAGGTCAAAAATCGATTTATGTTTTTCCCTTTGTGTTATATACTTTACGGATGAACCCAATCAAGATTTGACCGGGTATAAGGCAACGCGTACTGCCTCCAAGCTCTCCTTTGGGTTTCTTTATTAAGCTTATTATGTTAGTTTTCTTTAGATCGTCAATTGGATGTTGTTGATGGGGCGACTTCTTCTTCCTTTTCTGTATAGTGGTGTTCTCGGGTTCTCGTCTTATTCTACTTTATTCTTTCATTAATGATCTCATTGCCATTAACTCTATTCACTCTTATGCCGTTGACTCAACATTTTAATCATTTCATTCTGCTCATTCTTTTACTTCTGGAATTGCTCTCGTTTTAATCTTCCGATTCTATTCTCGTGATCTGGATAAATTCTCGGGTTGGGGTCGTCGTGAACCTGTGAATTAATTCTTTAAACAACTCAATTCTCAAATCCTCCCTTCGTAACCTTCATAATTTCTATCCTTTTCGAGGTTCTCTCGTCTCTCCCTGTCCTTAACATCACATCCTTGGGCTTAAAATAAACAAAAAAATAGTCGCATGGTGTTGGTTTGCAAAGTGGCTCAAAGACGGGAGTTTGTTATAGACTCAGGAGACTTTTTTTCCTCTTCTCAGTTACTACAATTATACAAGGTCATCCGCTTGTATGGAGTATGCTCTCATATATGGGGGGGACTGGTTTCACCCCGGCTTTTGGAACAGGGTCGGTAAGGCAAAGGCTTATAAACCTGTTTTCTGTCTTCTTACTTGACTCTTCTTTGCGGCGCGATGTGGTGGCATTATCTTTTTTCTATAGGTACCGCAGAGGCAGGTGTGAGGGAGCTTATCCTCCGGACTAACCTATGGTCGCTGTAGAATAGGTGTTGTATTGCCAATGAGTTTTGTGTTGATGTATCTAACTCAGGTAAGTTCGCTGCGGTGCTTCGTTCTTCCTGCCACATCTGTTGTGGAATTCTCTTCATCTTTCGTTTTCCTATGTTTTAATTCTCCCACTTCAGCTGCGTCTGTGCTCATTCTGCGTAATTTTTTGCTTTAGTTGTTGACTTTGAGGCGTGAAACCCCCTCGCTTGAATTAGGGCTGCTGCATGAGTGTGGTGAAACTGTAAAAAAAAAAAAAAAAAGGAAGATTTAGGGAAATTATAGGTCAGTCTTAACATCTCTGGTTGTAAAGTTCTGGAAAAGTTACTAAAAAGGGTAATAGAGAAATATTTGAAGATAACAAGGTTTGTATGATCCCAGCACGGTTTCAGGAGGGTGGGTATTAATTCCCTTGGTATTTGTCAGTGATCAAGTATTGTGCATTGAGAGGAAATCAAAATTATTGAATATTTAGACTTCGCCAAAGCTTTTGATAAGGTTCCCCAATACTCAGTGAAAAGTTAATTCGGCAATGTGGATATAGGTGGAGTGTATCATGTTGGATAAAGAGTGGTTGCAAAATAGAAAAGTGTGTACAACTAATGGCTAAATCATCATGGGAAATAGTAAGAGTGGTGTACCACGGTTCAGTGGTGGGGCACTATTGTTTCATATGATATAATGATTTGACAAGCATTAATCAAGGTTTCTAAGTTTGCAGATGATACCAAAGTGGACACCTCAGGAAAGTGAAGGATGTATAAAGAATTCAAAAATGATCTTGATAAACTTTTGGGGTGGGCGGCAAATAAGTGGGAAATGAATTTTAATTAAAAAGTGTATAGCGTTTTTTCGAGGTATTCAAATAACTTTTAATACAGAAATGATGGGATTGCTTTAGTCTGTGGAACGAAGAAAAAGTTTAGGGTGTGGATTATAGCAATAATTTGAAAGTAGTATCGTAGTTTGGAGCTAGAATATAAAGCTACTAAATGCTGGGCATAATAAATAGCAATGTTGTTTCAAGAGCAAGGAAGTATAAGTAAACTGTATAATAGCTATGTTAGGAGTATGAGTATTGTGCACAATTTGGGCCCTTATTTAAAGAAAGACTTAGATATGCTAGAGCGAGTGCAGCGTAGGGCAACAAGGATGATTTGGTTTGAGGTAGAGCATATGAGGAGAGGCTGAAGGACTTAGGAATGTTTTTTGTAGAAAGCCGATTACATTGGAGATGATACAAGTCAACAAATATTTAACATTATTGATAATACGAGACAATTTTTTCATTTAGAGGATGGACAGTGTGGACAGGGGCTAATAAGAATTAAGAGCAAAGATGCATTTGATATAAGAAAGCATGCTATTCCGTAATAGGGTTGTTAAATTTGGAATGGTTGCCACGGAGGTTGTTGAAGTGTGGATCGATTGCACGTTTAGAAGGGGTTGGAATAGGTATATGGATGGGTTGGGTATTATAATAATTAGGTAAAAATTGGGGGGTTTTTAGTTAAAGTAGTTATTTAATGTAGACTGCATGTGTGACATAATTAGTTATTAATGCATGTGGATGGTTTGGGTATCATATATATTATATTATTTTTGATAAGCTAAATTGGTGATTTCTAGTTTAAAGCTTTTGAGAGCTAGGGGTGATTGTGGTTTGCATGAAGCCATGTATTGGTTAGTGGATTACTGGGAACAGCTCGCAGGCATGTGCTTTACTGTTCTATATGTTATGTCTTAACAAAACCTATAACAATGATTATTAGGGTCCTCAAAACGAATTTTACCTATACATAAGTGACGCAATGCTAAAAAAAAATTTATGCAGCAACATTGATTTAAAGTTTATTGAAACATGACTATCATTAAAATAAAAATTGCTTTTGGTAAAAGGAAGAACGTCTTCAACACCAATTTTTATAAAAATCACAGTAGCTATAGACTAAAATAATAATAATAGTGAAGAATAAAAAAAAATAGAAAGACATGCCTTTAGGAAAAAAAGTTACAGCCTCTCAAATTTTAGAAAAATTCCATAAGCTTTTCTTATAGTCGACCTGACCTTGAACTCTATCTTATAAAACATTACGAAATAGGGACCTATAAAAAGCGTAAGAAATTCAAAAAATATATCCAACATATATGCTGTGATTTTTATAAAATTCACTGTTGAAGGCCTTCTGCCTTACTTTTACTTTATTTTTTATACTACATAGCTTCACAATTATTAAAACCTACAAAAGCTAGGTTATTTCTATAAATTTAATAAATTTTGCGGCCCTTTTCTGTTTCACGCTTGGGTCAGTTTTTATTTTTTTTTTTTTTTTTTTTTTAATATATTTGCTATATATTGATACCAACATGAATTTCAGTGGTAAAGACATGATTCAAAATGGAAAAATATTTAAATATATTTTTTTAAAAATACATTATGTATAATGGTTTTAAAAAATGAATATCTCGAAAGGTACGACACTTTACAGAAACAATTACATATTTTGGAATTAAGTGGTATAAAACTTTCTACAAAAATAAGTAAAAAAAAAATCAAATGAAATATCATCGAAAAGTACGACACTTACAGAAAAACCAATTAGCGTCGGGCGGGGTGACCGGGCCTGCCTCTTTAGGAGGGGTGATTCGGTCCACTCTAAATAAATAAAAAATTATTAAAAAAAATTAAAAATTCGCTCATTTAATTTGCTCATCGTGGTAGTTCCTACAACTCGTATTTTTAGAATTGTTCAATAATTCGAAGAGTCTTTTATATTTTTCTGTGATATATGTGAAATTTTACACATTTACCTACACTCAATTAGATTTCAACTTTTGACAAATTGTAATTTTAGCTTCTGTTAATATTATAAAACAATATTATCATTTTACTTAATTTTTTTAGTTGGGAAGTCGTCGGTACAGGTTAATCCTCTATGAGCAAAATGAAATTTACACGAACAATGTTTTAGATGGCAAATTCACGGGCCTAACTTGGGATTCACCCCGCTGAAAATATTGATGGAGGGGTGACTCAGACCAACATTGTTTTTCGTATTTTACATATTATCATTGACATTTTTATTACGTATTAATTTAAATATAATAAAAAGTACTTATATTAACTGTAATTTTTACAAAAAATGAAAGTTTTTTAATAAAACATTCAAAAAAGTGTACAATTTTTGAGCGGGAGGGTGAGATCGACACACCTTAATTTTTTTTCTTATTTTAATTTATCATTATTGACATTTTTATTACTTATACGAATTTTAATATGATAAATAATTATTATATTAAGTAAAATAAAATATAAAATTGAATTAATACGTAAAAGAGGAATTAAACAGTTGGTCCGAGTCACCCCTCAATGGTGGTCGTCTTCACCCCTCCAGTCGGGGTGACTGAGCCGTGTATTCAACTTTAAAAAATATTATTATTAGAATTACATTATTAATTTTTTTTGTGTGCTTATGAACGACTATTGGACGTTGATCTTCAAGAAAAACTGAGTTTCCAAAGTGCATTAGGGGAGAGTCGGGAGACAGTTATGCTAGGTGGTCCAGTCACCCGCTGAGCGCTAATATTTGAATAGTGGTATAAAAGCTTATTTAACAAATATGTATAAAAGAAAATAAAAATAGGGGGATCGAGCCGACGGGGGACAGAGGGGGGCTGGTTTTCATACCGTTGGGGAGTGGGCGGAGAACCCTGCGATGCCAATAGCAAAGAGGGGGGTCGCGGAAGCCCCTCCCGGAAGGGGGAAATAGTCGGCCTGTTCGTATAACCCCCTTCAGATATTCTAAATCGATATATGTTCAATATTTTTATTGAAAAATAAAAACAATATTGAGTTTTTTTATATAATTTTTTGATAAAATGGTATAATTCGATACTTTTATTTTATTTTTAAATAATTCACAGTTCTGCTAAGAAATTGAGAATCATATCGAAGCAGAAACATTAATAATATCCGACTCGTGGCTGCCATAAGGATATGACACAGATTCAAAAATGAAATATGACATATCCATGTTAACATGTCTAACAAATTTGTTCCCTGGGAATGGAGCTCATACACAGAAGATGATTATGGTTTCAGGCGAACAATGCAATAAAAAGGAAATGTGGAAACAGCTTTAGAAATTTACTTGATAGCATATTTGTTTGAAATTCAAGTGAGGAAACAAAACACAATTTAAGAATATGAACCAATTACTTTGAAAAGGAAATTAACTCCAAAATAAATATATAAGAGACATTATTTTAATCTTATGTCATTATTTAATAAATGTAATTAAAATATACTTTTATTCATTAAAATAAAATTTTAAAAATAGATATTTAAAAAAAATAAAAAATATAGTAAAGTTACTTCCCATTTTAATGATTTTATCAAAAAATGATAAAAAAAAATTGACAATGTTTAAATTTTAAAAATAAAAATATTGATATTATTATCGATTAAAATATCGAAGGGGGGGTTATTACAAACCAAGCCCAATAGTCCTAAACTGTCGTTCCCCGGAAGGCCGAGAGACCCCGACTCCTGCCATCTTTGCTGTTTACCCTTGGGTATTCCTTTAGTTAAAAAAAAATAAATAAAAAATAAAATTGACGGAGTCGCAAAACGTAAAAGGTCCTATATATTTTTGAATCATGTCCGTTACCACTTAAATTGATTGTTAGGATCATATACTAGAAATATATTAAAAAAAACAAAAAAAAATTCAAAACTGACCCAAGCGTAAAACAGAAAAGGTCCAATTTTGCAATTTCTGGCTACCTCAACAAATCATGATATATGTGTTTTACAAACTCTGTTTATTCTTCATTTGGTAATTAATAGCAGCACAGAGAGGCTTCATCCTCGATATTTATAAAAATCACAGGATATACTCTAAAAAAAATAATAATGAAGAATAAAAAAACCTAAAGGTGCATAAGTTCTTAAAACTTTTAAGTTTTTGGTATATTTATTGTACAAAAAATAATTAGGCTGTGTTTAATACATTCCAGCAGGACTAGATTTTGACTTTGTGGTTTCAATAGAATAGGAATACCTTCACAAATACCATTTTATATCAAAACCCACCAGTTTATGGTAAGAATCATTTTAATATATTATTTTTGAAAATTAAGTCAAAACTTTTAAGGTAAGTTAGCATGCTAAATTAATTTTACAACACCCTAAAGGTATTCTGATAATTTTGCACGATATAGATTAATAGTCTTTACTATCTAAGATATATCCTTGAAGGCCTACTAAAAATAAAGATTAAAAATAAATTTAAAAACAAATATTTTAGTTTTTAAGTGTTTTCTACTAAGTTTTACGCAATATTATCTGGAAGTTTATTTTATATAATCTTTTCTACGAAAAGCTTAATCAAATTTTCTTTTTAAAAAAAAAAAAAAAAAAAAACTAGCAAAGCTAGGCTTATAGCCTAACAGCCATTTAAAAGGCATTTAACATTTTAGCACTTCGATAAACATCAAAATATTACCAGGGTAGCAGGTATTTTTTTTTCTAATAAAGCAATTTTATTTACCATAATTTCAGTATCGAATAAACGATATTTTTTATTAAAAATTTATTACTCTTAAGCTTAAATAAAGTAAGTTTTGGCAAACTTTGATTTTGCTATGAACTGATATATAAAAACTATTATATACTTCCACATATATCTCTCCTATTTTGTTTTATTATAGTATTTAGATGTAGGATATAAAAACTCTTAAATGCTTCCACATATATTATAAAAACTATTATATACTTCCACATATTTCTCTTCTTTTTGCTTATTTTTAGTAATTTATTTTGATATAATTTGTATTTTGGATTTAAAAAACTATTTGTCATTATTAATATCTTTTATTTATTATTTTAAGCGGGAATTTATATTTTTGTCTAACATGTCTAACTATACTCTGAAATTCGAAAAAAATCACAACTAGTTTTATGATCACAATGTCTATGCGACAATTGGGATCACTTCTAATTCAAAGCGGTACTATTTAGTCGTGTTTGTGTATGTAATCAAAGTTAATATCAAAATGTAAAGAAAGGGTATAGAGGTAATTTTTATTTCTTTTAAAATATTTTTACTATCAACCTATCTCTATTCTCTTTACTTCTCAAATCAAATTTACTCCTAAAATGATTTTTAAATCGTCTTTCTAACAAAAGGCAGAGTTATCTATGGAATATCTAGATCTTATTCAAAGAGCAAATAAAATTGTGTATCTCACACATATTTTTCTGATTTGAAGATTTCACAAATTGTACTTATGATATCACCTTTTTTAAACCTATTCTTTCAAAGATTTTTTTTGTAATTAATTTAATCTGCTTTAGATTAAATTTCGTCATTGTGTATTTATTGGTCTTAAGAACGATTTGTTGCAGAGTTCTTTGATAATAACTCGTGCTTAAATTGCAAGAATATACAATCAAACTATCTCCGAGCTTATGGCAGTTTCGATATTTTGTGTAGGCTCTGTTATTAGGTCAAAATCATTTAAAATTAAGGTTATTTAAATTTTTCTAAGAAAATAATAGAGAAGGTAGAAGCCACGTGGCCTATCGAGACTAGCATATGGTTTTTTTGTCCTAAGTTTAGTTAAGTCTGGTGCAAAGTTTACCATATGGTAAATATGGTAAAAAGCATGATCCATTGCCTAAACCCTTCCATTAGCAGTGATTTCCAAAAAATTCAAGCTCAAACCTTAAGGCTAGGCTAGGCTAGGTTAGTTCAAGTGAATTATGGTGTTTTTTTTTGTTGTGTGTGTGGGCTTAATAACCCTTTAAAATCAAATAATATTTGTCTGGTGTAGTGGCCATAAATTCATTTTTCCTCAAGGAAAGAATCCATTAGAGTTTAGGAACATTATAAGTCTAGATAACCGACATTGCATATTTGCTTTATTTTTTGTCTATATGACCCTTTTCAAATTCATTTCAAAATCTTCTGCGCTGTTATTCTTGTGTTCTTATTTCATCTATTCTTCCAGGTTTAATTAGTCTTAGGGTCATTCTAACCTTGCCAATATTCGCGAAAATGTCTGACCATGAGATACAAGCCATTCGATGATAGAGTTAATAATAAATTAAGCCTATATTCAAGGCATTTCATCCTCAAAGCCAAGTAAATTTTATTCAAATTTTCAAATTGATTGCGCTTAGAGATAATGATATAATTTATGTAAGGGATCTCATAGAGGAAGTAGAGTCTGTTAAAGATTATTCAAACAAGGATACAATATAAATAAAAATTATATGATAATAATAATGGAATAATATCCATAATAATATCAATAAAATCTTAATAAAAATCACAGTAAATGGCTCGATAAATCAAAAGTTTATCCTTTAACGACTGAAAAATATCGAAACGTTTTTCGATATATTGAATAAAAATATCAATATTGATATTTATCGATACTCTTCGAGTATCCCTAAAATGAACTTGACCTTTTAGATGTGTTTTTATGGACAATTTTTGCTTTTGTTTTATTTAGGTGTTTTTGCTGCAATAAATTACCCCATGTTGGTGAGAGTAATTGGATTTAAAATATGACATAGCCCACTTTTAGGGAGGGCCCTGATCATTATGAAAGATTTAAAATTGCAGACCTAGTTACCCAACCCACACATAGGTCCCTAATCATTTTGAAAGTTAGATTTGCACATATGATGAGAAGGAATTGAGTCTCGCTATAAACAATATATAGACATAGGCCTAAAATATGCACAATTAGTACTTAGTTACAAGCAAGGGAGAGCATCATGAACTAATTGCAATTGGTTTACTAGCCCTGAACTTGTGATTGCCTAAAGGGCAGTATCTTATATGCCAGGAGGGACGACATATGCACTGAGCCCTGATCTAGGAGGGGGTGTAAAATGGTAAGGTCCTCTTTAAAAAAAAACCAAAAGTAATAGTCTTGCTCCATCCAATCACTCCATTATTCCTATGCTAGTGAAACTATAAACATAAAATGTACAGAAATTATTAAAAAAATTAGAGAATTGGGTAATTGTTTACAATATGGGCCTGTAACAGATTATAAAAATCACAGTATAGACTCTTAAAAAAAAAATAGGTAATTGTTACCCAGAGGGTTGTCACCCCCGATTTTTATGAAAATCACAGGATATACTCTAAAAAAATAATAATGAAGAATAGTGAAAACGAACATTGTCGCTCTTTAGGAAAAAAAAGTTACAGCCCCTCAAAGTTGTTAAAAATCCCATAGACTTTTCAATATTGATCGATCCAGGTTAGGTCGCATTTCAGGCCCTCTAAGTCCGGTTATGATAAGTTTTGTTAGGTATACACAGAGAAAATCTATGTAGAATTAACAAATCTTATTATAACCTGAACTAGGATGGCCCTAAAACGAGCACGAGGCCCACTAATTTTTATTATAAAGTCTATTGGAAAATTTTTAACTTTCAGAGGCTGTAACTTTTTTTCCTAAAGAGACTGCCGATTTTCGCTTTCACTATTCTTCATTATTATTTTTTTAGAGTATATCCTGTGATTTTCAAAATTTTTTTTTTTTTTTTGAAATAAATCCTATGGGTTTTTTTACAACTTTGAGAGGCTGTAACTTTTTTTCCTAAGGAGAGCGACGATTTTCGTTTTCACTATTCTTCATTATTATTTTTTTAGAGTATATCCTGTGATTTTCATAAAAATCGGGGGTGACAGCCCTCTGGGTAACAATTACCAAAAAATACTTTAGGGAAAAGTTAATCTCTCAAAGTTTGGAATTTTCCCATAGTGTTTTCTTTAAAAAAGACTGAACAGGCCTCAAAGTCGGTTTAGGACCATCCAGTCCATCCTAGTTCGCTATAATAAGATTTGTTAAGTAAACATTGTATACTTAACAAAACATATAGATTAACCTGAACTAGTAGGATCCTAAACTAAGATCTAACCTGGATGGATCAATAATGCCATAAACTTAGACCTAACCTAGATGGAGTTCTGGTAACCATGGTTATGCAACTATTTCTTTTACTGTTTTCCATTGCGGCTATTTTGTAAATTACAATAAAAAGATATTCTGGTCAGTTTTTGGTAAAAGTAGAGCAGAGGGGTGTCACCCCCGATTTTTATGAAAATCATTGGATATACTCTAAAAAAAAATAATGAATAGTGAAAACGAAAATCAGCTGTCTCTTTAGGAAAAAAGTTACAACCTCAAAGTTGTTAAAAAATCCCATAGGATTTTCGTTTAAAAAAAAAAATAAAATTATAGGAAATACTCTAAAAAAAAATAATAATGAAGCTTAATAAAAATGATTTAAGCCTTTAGGAAAAATAGTTACAGCCTCTCAAAGTTTAAAATTTTTCCGTAAGCTTTCTTATAAAAAAAAAATTAGTGGACCTCATGCTCGTTTTAGGGTCATCCTAGTTCAGGTTATGATAAGATTTGTTAATTCTACATCGATTTTCTCTGTGTATACCTAGCAAAACTTATCATAACCTGAACTAGAGGACATGACACCTATGATGGATCAAAAATGAAAAGTCTATGGGAGTTTTAATAACTTTGAGAGGCTGTAACTTTTTTTCCTAAAGAGACTGCTGATTTTCGTTTTCACTATTCTTCATTATTATTTTTTTTAGAGTAGGCTATATCCTGTGATTTTTATAAAAATTGGGGTGATATCCCTCTACTGTACTATTACCCATTTTTTTTTTAAAAGAAAAGTATGGGATTTTTTTAAACTTTGAGAGTCTGTAACTTTTTTTTTCTTAAAGAGACTGATCATTTATTTTATTTTTTGTCTATGCTGCGATTTTTATAAAAATCTTTTTAAAAAGGCCCATGTTATGAACAATTACCATGAATTATTTAAGACCATTTTCATAGAATAAATATAGCAAGAACTTTAAAAATGACTATAATAGTGTATATATATATATATATATATATATATATATATATATATATATATATATATATATATATATATATATATATATATATATATATATATATATATATATATATATATATATATATAAAAAAATATATATATATATATATATATATATATATATATATATATATATATATATATATATATATATATATAGCACAGGACTCCACATATTTTCTAAAAAAAATTTCCAAGTTCAAAAAAATTTCTAAGTTCTGGAAAGTTAAGTTAAGTTTTTAAGAAAATTGTTTAGTGGCAAGCTTCTGGCATAATTCCAGAAGGTTGCCACTAAAGAATTTTATTAAAAAATTTAACTTAACTTAATTTTCTGAACTTGAAATTTTTTCAGAAGATAAAGAGATCAAATCTTCTCTATATAAAATATATATATATATATATATATATATATATATATATATATATATATATATATATATATATATATATATATATATATATATATATCTATATAATATATATATATATATATATATATATATATATATATATATATATATATATATATATATATATATATATATATATATATATATATATATATATATAATAATATATATATATATATATATATATATATATATATATATATATATATATACCGTATAATTCTATCCATTCTCTTTATTCCACAGATATCTCATAAACCTTTTATTTCTAAAACCTTAAACTTTTTTTTTTTTTTCATTTTAGAGTTTAATGCCCATGTCTCACATACATACAGAACAGTTGGAACAAATATATGCTCAAATAATTTTATTTTTACCTTCCTTATTAAATTTCCTTTTTTCCATAATTCTCTAAGGCTACTTAATAGCCTGCTCTTTCACCCTCAGCAACCCTATGGTCAATCTCTTCTTTCATGCCTCTGAAAGCCTCAATATCCATTTCTAAGTATCTAAAAACTGTAGTCTCTGCTAGGCTTTCCCAATTCACCTCTATAATATCCAACCCACATTGAGAAACATCTCCATTGGGTTTTGCACTAATCTTCATCACTTTACTTTTAGCTGGGTTAATTTTTAATCCTTTTCCTTGCTACACTCATTCAAACTCAAGCACCAAATTCTGCAGTTTTTCTTTTGTATTGGCAATCAACACATAATTGTCAGCAAAAAGTAAGACACCTATCACTCAATTACCCTCATTCGGGTTCATAACAGCTCCTTTCCCAAATCTATCTGTATCCTTAATTACACTATCTATAAACATTAAACAACCATGGAGACATAACACAACCTTGTCTCAGACCAACTCCTACTTTAAACCACTCCCCTTCCTTCCTGTTAATCCTAACACATCCTCTATTGTTCGTGTAAAATGTTTTAATCCCCTTTAATAACAAACCATTTATTCCATAACTTTCTAATGTTCTCCACAATGTCCCTCTTTGCACTCTATCATACGCCCTTTCCAAATCAAGAAAGGATGCAAAAATGTCTTTCTTCTTTTCTGAGAATTTCTCTGCCAGCATTTTCAAGGTAAATACCTGATCCACAAATCCTCGACCATCCATAAAACCATATTGTTCCTCTCCATTCTGTTTATCTGTAATACTTTTAACTTTTCTATTAAAATTCATTCATATATTTTACCAACAACACTCGATAAACTTAATTCTCTATAATTAGAACACTCACGATACACCCCCATATAAAAATTGGTACAAGACAGGGTCTTGCCAATCTTGTGGTACTCGCACTGTTCCCAGCAAACATTGAGTAATCTCATCAGCCACTCCACGACAATGTTACCTCCCTTTTTTAACATTTCTACTTGTATAGCATCCAACCCAGAAGATTTTCCTCCTTTTGACTTCTTCAAAGCATTCACTATTCCATTCTTTGTAATATGCCCTACATTTGCAAATCTAAACTCTTTCACCATGATATTCTGTCTTAGTTTAATTTGTCTTCTTTCTTCTTCATCTACTCTTCTAGCTTTTAATAATTCCTTAAAATGTTCTCCATCTCCTCCACCTCTCTATCATCCTGAACTACATTCCAATCCAAAGCCTTTACTCCAATTATGAGGCCTCTCTTACTCCGAATCTTGTTAATCTCTTTCCAAAACAGTTTACCCCTTTCCTGGTAGTTAGCAACAATCTTTCCACTCCACCGTTCGTCTGCCCTTCTCTTTGCAGCTTTTACTTTCATTTTAACTTCATTTCGCACTCCCTTGTATTCCTCCTATGTAGCTTGACTATTAATAGCTAAATGTTTTGCAAAAACCTTTTTTCCTTTTAAAAACAACATCTAATTCTTCACTCCACCATTCGCTACCTTTTCTTTTACTCTATCGGCCAATCTGTTTCATACCACAATCTTCCCTTGTAGTCATCAGTATTGTTTCCTTAAATGTATTCCATTCCTTTTGAACTCCTTCTTTCTCTCTTTCTTTCACTATTCCCCATTTTTTTTGCTAAAATTCTTTTGTATTCTGTTGAATATTCTTCATTTTCTAATTTCTCAACTCTTGTAACTTTTACAGTGTAAATTCCAATCTTTTCTTTCACCCCCCTTTCACCTTTATCTTTGCTTCTACTAAATAGTGATCAGATATACCCCCTTAGGACATTCACATCCAACAACCTGTCTTTCTCCATTTGACTTACACATACATAATCAAGCAGAGCACAAATACCTGTCACTCCACTAACCCAGGTATATTTATGTATGTTCCTCTTATTAAACCATGTATTTCCTATTGTCATCTCTTTAGCAGCACATAATTCGAACAAATTTTCCCCATTTTTGTTTTTGCCTTGTACTCCAAAAGGGCCTAATATCCCTTGTACTTGTACATCACCCACCCTTGCGTTTAAATCACCTAACAAGCATACTTTATCATTTCTATTAAAACTACCCAAACAATCATTTAATTCATCCCAAAACACCTCCCTTACTTCCTCAGCACTATCATTTACTGGAGCATATGCACTTACAAATATCCAGCTTTCACTTCTCAATTTCAATTTTACCCACACTAATCTAGAACCAATAAATTTACTTTCTTTCACATATTCTTTTTTCATAATTATCGCTACACCTTCTCTAGCTCAGACCCTCTCACTCACCCCTGAAACTAGTCCCCTGTAGCTTCCAAACCATTCCTCTCGTTGACCTTTCAGCTTTGTTTCACTTAAAGCACAAATATCTATTCCCCTTTCCTATTGTTTATACTGTATAATATTTCATTCATAAAATATTTTATTTGTGACATTTTTTTATCTTTTTTTATCTTATTTTTATTTTTACCTTATTTTTTGGATTTTTTTCATTTTATTCATTATCAGGTATATTTTTCATAATTTGCAAAAATATATATAAGTTGAACCTGCAATTTAAAATTAAAAAAAAAATAAAACTAGGGTTATTTTGATTGATCAAGATGACAGTTGAAATAGAAAAAATATTTACACGAAGCAGGTAAGCTATAATTATTTTTTTGAAACTGATAGTACATTTTTAGTATGTTAGAAACAAACTTTTAATACAGGTATGGTTTTTTATGTTATAGGCTCACATGTTATGCAGGAAGAATCCAGGAAATTTAAATGTTTTTTATTTTAGAATTGATAAATCAACTTTATTCATTATATTGCTTTTAGAACGGTGGTTCTTAAAGAGTGTGTCGTGGCACCCTTAAATTAAGAAATCTTGTTGCAAATAGCAAAAGTTTTGGAACCACTGAGTTAGAAGAAATATTATAATCAAATCTCATTATTATTAAAGCTACTTGAAATTTCGCCATTATCCCTTCTTAAAAGTACCTCTATTTCAGATTTGTAGGAGGACCCAGTGTTCTATTTTTGGCTTTGTATACTCCAATAGGACTTGCTTTGCTGACAATACGGATTTTTATTTCCCTTCAAATATGTGTGGCAAGTTTAATTTTGCCATCAGGATCTGCATTAAAAAAGTAAGAAACATTGGTACACACAGTATTTGGGTATGATTGATTAACTGATACTGCTGATATGTGCATGCAC
>JABUQX010038305.1:75000-85000 GCA_015478945.1 Trachelipus rathkii
ATGTCAATGCAATTTCGGCCATTAACTTATCAAAGTCTAGCATATCCAATCCTCTTCATCTTCAGTATGTATATATATTTGCTGAAAAGCCACCATCGTCACTATCAGTGCTGTTGCCAGGGATTGCTGATAAGGCGGCTTCCACTTCTGTGAATCTTTTTTGTCACGAGAGCAAGCTCCTCGGTTATGCTATTTAAATGCATTCTATAAGTGGTTCACCGTCGGAGATGCCATTCTTGTATGGTTTCAGCTAGCATAATGAATTCCTTATTAGAACTTTTTATATCAGGGCATGTCAATTTGGAAGGCAAAAATAAGAATTTGTGTTTTTTTTTGTGAATGAGGGGGTCCAAATTTAAAAGGTTTTTCCTTATTCATAAACATTTACCTTGGTAAATTTGCGCTTGATTATAATGTATATTGAAATTTCCGAAAAAGGGGATAACTTAATATAAACTCCAATAAAATTTGCTCACAAAGTGGTTTAATGAACTCAAACAATTTTATTTATATTTTGTCTCTATTATCAAACACTGTAAAGACATTGTAAAAAATGTAAAAAGCTTCAACCAACAGTATTCATCAAATCTTGCTTCGATTCATTCCTAGACATCATTCTTCTGCTTGCTTCCTGGCCTCTAATGAATCCTTCTCGTTTCTCATGAGTATACACTTTGCCAGAAGCTTCTGTTACTTGTTTCACACACCTCTCTATGGACTGTTCATGACATGGCCACTTTGGAGCTTGCGTTGGCTCTTCAACAAACTTTTTTATTTCTGATATTTTGAGTTTACAAGTAAGTGGAGGATCATATACCTTTTCTGACCAGTCTATCAGTCCCAAAAGGGAAGTTGCATTTGAATTTACTGCAGGTGTTTTCCTAGGCCGAATAGATAGGTCTCCTGGTGTATCATCATCTTCATTCCTTAATTCAATTATCTTCTGAACCCCTTCTTTCCTTTCTTCTTGGTCTTCCGAGCATAAAAGTGTCTGAAGCACCATTTCACTAAATGCGAACCACGATGAACGTTGGATTGTTGGCAAAACAATATCTGCTACTGCCTTCTTCTGAGATTTTAAGAGCTTCAATTGATAAAGAATGTGGTGAGGTTCTTCCACTCAAGAGTGGCTTTCATTGTAAACCAGCAGGGATAGTAACGCCAACAATGCGTTCCACAAGCAGTTGTAACGTCTTTAAATTGTTGTTTTTAAGGCCATGTTTTGAAACCCATTTGCGACAAATACTATTTGCAGTTGTTAACCACCGAGTGGCTTACAGGACAAATTTCTAATATTGCCAGATTAGTTGGAAGTACATGTCCTTATGGCCTGAGTTATCCTGTAACCAAAAGCCTGATCTATAGAGTTTTTTGTCATAAGTGTCACTGGAGACCAAAAGCTCTGGAAAGGCGATCCTGACAAATGAGGGATTGATTTCTTGTTCTGTTGCAGTATCAAACATGTTGCCAATCTTACCACTCCACTTGTTGTTAAACAAAGTTTTTCCATCCAACTTTGTGACCAAGTGCCGCAAAGGTAGCTCATTAGTGTGAAGAGCACAAACCAACCAGATGAGTTTACGATTCAGCTTTGCCTCAACCAATACATGACTCCTCCTTCCCAACCAGTGTTAACTTACTCGGTCACTACCAATAGCCTGCAAACTTTTGTAATGTTGTTTTCTTTAAGAAATCCACAAGATGGTTAGCAATAACTTCAGCAGGTTTCCTTTTCGTTAAGTCTTTCTCTGGAGTAAAATGGCAAAGATACCTTCCACCTGGCTCACTGCAAACAGTGTAATGCTCTTCTTTCACAATACTTGGAAACTGATGACTTGAGTTATCTGCTTGTAACAGAGCTTTAGTGGAATCTTTGCGTCTATCAAAGAAGATGCATTCAATATTGCCTATCCGGCATGGAGCATGAAATTCGTCATCAAGTAAGTTCATGACTTTCTTGTGCCCTTTTTACTTTATTGTGATCAACCACAAGTTTCCTGTCTCCTTCAGTAATTAATCCAGCATCCAAAAATGAAGCTGTCGTAATGACATCATACCTAATACTTTGCAACGCAAACATTGCGCAATTGTAATGTATTGTACTGACTTGTACTTGAAGTAGAAGGTACATCAAAATCATCACATGGATTTTGCGAAGGATCTTCAGATTGTTCATCTGTAGCATCAGTTGGCTCTTCATCTTCGTCGGAGAAAAGAACTTTATTTGGTTGTAATGTTAACTCTTCCTTCCTTTTCTGCTTATATTCAGAAATTCTTCTTAATTCATCTTCTTGCCTCTTCTGCTTTTTAATTTGTCTTCTGTGATCAGGTAGATCTGGTAATCCAATTTGATGCTGTCCAACAGATCCAACCTTATCTCTTTGACTATTAATAAACACTAGTTATTTGACAGGGATCTTCATATCCTTATAACAAGAGCAGGAGATGTGCATTTCATGTTTACAGTCAGCACCACCTGGACATGGACCCTCAAATTCTGAACATAGCTTAATCACACACTTGCAATTGAGGATCTCGAAGAGCTTGTTGCTATGAAAGCCTCTTTCAGTTCCAGTTTTCCTCTGCCGTGACATGTTTTTGGCCTTTTCCCAGTTTTCTTCTATCTTCTTCAGGACTGTTACTCTCGAATTTAAAATTGGCACTAAAAATACCTGTTTGTAGCTTCCACTTCAAGAGTGGCTGCTGGGTAATTTCTGACATTTTCTCCACTCTGCTTTCTTAGCAGAAGCCCATATCTTAGAACATCACGTAGAGGTGGGAGTTCAGAAGGCAGCATTTCTCGACCAATTCCAATGAAGTTACTCGTGTGAGTGGAAATTGTCAGTCTTGTCTTCCTTTTACTAACCATGGTTCCGAATTTTCAGATTTTGCAAGTGGAAGAAACTATTCGTGCCGGGAAAAAGGAAAACAAGAAAATGTAACTCTTTGTATGATATTAATAAAAATTAATAAAATGAGTATTGCTAGTTTAAAAACTTTCACGAGTGACATTAAATTTTTTTTACGGATGTTATAGTATAATATAAGTATATTCCTAACCTTAGAACAGAAGTACTGACAGTGACAGATATAATGATAAGAAGGCACTTCTTTAGAGAAGACAGTTTGTGCGAATTACCTGAAACGTGAAAATATCACGCATTTGAAGTAGCTACCGTATTTACCAAGCAACCAATGTAATTGCCAGTTCTTGTAAATATAATTGTGAATCGCTAACCAAAACACAACTTTTTGAACCCCCTCATTTTTTGAAAAAGGAAGTCAAAAAATTGACACGCCCTACTTTTATATATCGAAACTAGATTTATTATTGAATCTAAAAGTTTCTCATAATTCTTCACCCAAAAAGTAAGAAGTATCGGCCATATTAACCAATACCAAGAAAAATGGCCGATACTGCCGATACCGATACTATCGGTACATCCATACAACCGACTATCATCCATCCTTCCCATATGACCAAACTCTCAATGTACTCTTGTTTATTCTCACACCACAACTTAATTACTACACTGCTTTATCCGTTCCCTTTTCATCCAACATATATCCTATATACTGAAACTTGGATACTTGTACCAATTTCTCACCATCCAACATGACCACACCGCGGACTCTTCTCTCACTACCATAACCTTACTCTTATCTTCATTTATTTCGTATTCACTTTGTATTACTCCTATCTACATTTACTTTGTATTACTCTTATCTAGATTTACTTTGTGCATTTACTTTGATGATATTAACTTTTTCATACAATTACAAAGGTATACGTCATGGAGCCACGACATCGATAAATCAGTGTTGGCTTTGGGTTTAAAAGTACGTCGGATTCCGATTTTGCAAATTGCTCCAACAGTACTTAATGGTTCATGGATTGCAGATCTCTTTTATTTGCTTTTCTCACCAGTCACCATCTTCTCTGTTAGGTAATTATTATTATTTTTATTATTATTATTATTATTATTATTATTATTATTATTATTATTATTATTATTATTAGTATTAGTAGTAGTAGTAGTAGTAGTAGTAGTAGTACTAATAGTAGTAGTTAAACACAGAACGTAAAATATTTTTAAGATTGTTAAGCCTATATTATACGATACTTTTGATTAGGTGCCTTTAATAACTAATAATTATAATGAATTAAAATATTAAATAAGTAAATGAAAAAAAAATAATATAATAAAAAATATAACCCCACCAAAGCAAGGTGCTTACCTGGGTGGTTGACCCAGTTTTTTTTTCTTTCCACACGAAACAATTCACGCGGAATCCTTCCCTCAAATTCCACTCGACGACACTCCAATCATTGAAATCGGACTACAAATAAAAAACAAATTTATACAACCAATCCAGCCTTCATAATAAAAAAAGTCAATCAACAACAACATTCACACTTACCTCAACCAACAGAATGACAATCAGTCGCTGAACCCTCGTACATCGGCTGCGGAACAGAAACAACTCCTCAGACTTCTAGAACTTCACCAAGAGAATCCAGACTCAAACTAAAAAAACATCAACCCTTCAATCAATCATAAAAAGAATAATAATAATGAAAATAAAAATTTTATAATAGTAATAGCCAAATAATATAAATAATAATAATAATAATAATAATAATAATAATAATAAAATAATGTTATAATTACCTGTTGCACGTAAGTCGTCGAAAAAGTACTGCGTCTTCTTTCACGCTTTAAACATACAATTAAAATGTTCGAAAGTGTATAAAAAGTCTATTGTCAAACTTTTTTTCTCTATAAAACTTTTAACTAGAAATATATGAATATAATAAATAAACATATCCCATATAATAATAATAATATAATGAATAAATAATATAATAATACTATGTAATAAATTAATGAAATTAAATTAAATTAATTCACAATCAAATAAAACTTTCACTGAAATTCCATGTAAATCCTTGTTGGTGGACGTTCTAGAAGCACCCCTAAAAAAAATTAAACCGGTAAATTATGAGACATACAAAAAAAACAAAAAATCCTAATCCTACACTACCACAATGCAAGTTAATAAGTATAGCATTTAAAGCTTCTGCTTGATGATTTAAAATTTAATGATAAAATCAACACCAATTTTTTGTGAATGTTTGATACTCTGCGGAAAATTATGAAATTCTTATTTGCAGGTTAGATGAAGTGAATAGAATATAAGAATGTTGTAAGTTTTCTAAATTTTTAAGCAGTTTATATCAAAAGTTATTTTGTAGAAGGCTTTTATTGGAAATGTAGGGTAAAATGTTATGTATTATAGGGTGTGCCAGTTTTATTCTTTAAATGTATATTAGAATAGTTCATTAACCCTAATTAAAAAAATAATGGTAGTAAGTTAATATAAATGAAAAGAAGACATAAAACTAAAAAAAAACTCCTTTAAAGTAACTAAGATAGAAAAATAAAATGAAAAGAAAAGAAGTCATTTGCGGGAAAAACATTTAGAAGAAAGTGTCATGAAGATCCCAGACCAAATTGAGAAAGAGGCAGAGAAAAAAGGAATTATATTCAAGGAAACCAGCAAAGGCTTTGGAATGGGGATGGAATATTATCACACTCTGAACAACGTAAGCAATGATCACATTTCGAACAATGTAGGTAACATACATTCCGAACAACAATGTGAGTGATGATCACATTCCGGACAATGTGGGTGATCACTTTCAGAACAATGTTGGTTTAAAAAATTGTGAAAACGTGGATCAGAATGGTTTTCTAAAAATGCAAATGTGTAATTTTGATTATTTAAATACATTATCATTTACTTTATTATTAAGAATTAAGTAGAATGTTTATCCTCATCGTTGTTTGGCTAAGGTACAGTGCTGATGAATATGTGAGTGTGACTTTGGTTGTTTGAGAATTTGAAATGTATGTGCGCTGGGTGAGGCCAGAAGTGAATATTATTATTATTATTATTATTATTATTATTATTATTATTATTATTATTATTATTATTATTATTATTATTATTATTATTATTATTAAATAGATACATTGGAAAATTCACAAAAGATGATGCAGAATCCGTTGAAGAATTTGCATTACGAGTCCAAAAGGCTACTGCTACGTCATTGAATCTTCAGACATCAAACCATACTGTTAATGATAAGGTATTGTCATATTTTATTTTTTATCCCTTTGATTCATGCTTAACAATACATTAATGATAATGATAAGGTATTGTCATATTTTATTATTTATCCTTTTGATTCATGCTTAACAATACATTTTTATTAGCTTATAATTAAGATGTTACTTTGTAGTCTGTAAATTTTAAGGATTTTTATTTTATTTATTTTATTTTTATTTTTTTTTATTTCATTCATATCGTTGATTAGTTTCTAACATATTCATAATAAAAGTGATATGATTAGGGGACTTTTTTTCTGGATAAGGTTAGTTTTCTAATGCACTTAAAAGGCAGGGTTGGCAGTATAAAACTCAATGCATTTCAAAAAAGCAAATGAGACAAAGATAAATAAATACATTATACCTTGCCTGGGTGGTATTTTAAAAAAAAAAGTTGATTCACTATTTATCTTATATGTAGGGATATTGAAATGACTCTGGTGAAAATGATCAAGAAATGATTACTAATTAAGGATTACTGGTGAAATGATCAAGAATGGAGGTGATATTGTGATTGACTGGATTTTGAAGTTTTGTAACAAAGCGTTTGTGGAGGGTGTTCCAGAGGACCGAGGGAGAGCAGTGATAGCACCTTAGTATAAGGGTAAATGTGATAAGGGGAACTGTATAAACTATAGAGGAATTAATTTATTAATTGTTGTAGGGAAGATATATTCTGGTATTTTGGTTGAAAGAGTGCGCAGACTGACTGAGGGGCTTATTGTTGAAGAACA
Organism: Trachelipus rathkii; assembly: GCA_015478945.1. Taxonomy (NCBI): domain Eukaryota; kingdom Metazoa; phylum Arthropoda; class Malacostraca; order Isopoda; family Trachelipodidae; genus Trachelipus; species Trachelipus rathkii. The sequence goes on from JABUQX010038305.1 coordinate 81,908, forward strand.
AGGTGCATTTAAAGTGGTAGAGGTTGTGTTGATAAAATTTAGGTTTTATGAACTTGAAGCAGGCGTATAACAAGATTAATAGTGAAGCTCTGTGGCAGGTATTGGTGGTAGGCTTCTAGATAGAATCAAAAGTATATATGTTGATAGTGAAGCGTGTGTAAGAATAAGTAAAGTGGAGAGTGAATGGTTTGATATTATTAGTAGAGTGAGAGTAATATGTTGTCTCCATGGCTATTTAATGTGTATATTGTACACAGATGATTGTGCGTGGTGAATCTGAAGAAAGTTTGAGAGATTGGTAGAAGGGTTTGGTTGTTTGTGTAAAAGGAGGGGTTTGAAAGTAAAGGCAGAAAAGGGCAAGATGATGGTGGTGGGTGAGAAGAGTCTGCAGTGTGAAACCATGTTGGATGGTAGGTAACTGGAACAAGTATCTGAGTAGTTCAAATATTTAGGCTATATGTTGAATGAAAGGGGAAAGGATGATGCTGAGTGTAGTAGGAAAGTTATGAGTGGTAGGAAGGTGGCTGGTGCAATTAAATTAATTTTTGGCAAATGCATGTGGGACTAAGTCCTGAGTGCGCTAGTGTTTTACATGAGGGTAGGTTGTTAATGATGTTAATGTATAGTTGCGAAACTCTGGTGTGGATTAAGAAGTATTTATAGATCTAAGGTGCAATCTGCTTATGGAGAATCGTTGGGGCTTGTTAGGTGGGAGAAGAATTGATATAATAATGAATGAGCGTTTTAGGGAGCTATTTGGTGTGAAGAATTGCGCGAATAAGAATAAATGAGTGTATTAAGATGGTTTGGTCATATGTAAATGATGGATGATAGTCGGTTGGTTAAGCGGGTGTATAGAAGTGAGTTTGTGATGAATCGACCGGCAGGGATATCAAAGAAAATGGATCAAGTCTGTAAAGAGTGTCTGAATTAAAGGAATTGTGAATTTAGTAGAAGCGAAAAGAATGGTGCATAATAGGAGTAAATGGCGTGGTTTTGTGAGGGGGCATTTATGTAGGCCTGACTCGGTGAAATATCCCCGAGATTGACGAGATACCACAGTGAGGGTGTGTCGAGGTGTTGTGAAGTTCTAGGGTGGATTTTGGCTTTGACGAGCTCTTTCTTACTTAAGGTTATGAGGGGTGATTAAATCTAGTAAATTATCCAATGTATTTTTATAATTACGAGAAAGGGAGTGTCATCGTCGTTGAAGAAGGATTTTATTTTATGGAGTGACGTCATCGTTGAAGATTTCGTTTTATTTATAATTAGCGTTGAATAATTTAATTTTAAATTAGTGTTTTAATTTTTTATAGATCTTCTTTCAGAAGAGAATTTTAAATGTAATAGCTATAGTTTTTTAACATTTTAAGTTCTAATGGCGGTCGTGACCCTTGATTTGCGCATCTTAACTAAATACCATAGTAGTAATTTTATCATGAAGCGTGAAGCAAAGAAGGATCCACCTTTGTAATATTCTCACATGTAAAATGAAGCGTGAGGTATAATTAATAATACTTATTAAATACAAGTGCTATTATTTTTAATCTTCGATCTTTCAAGAAACTTCACTCTCATTACTCACTTCAGCAATTTGCTTTAGGTGAGTTATTGTTGCTTCATATCAGGAAATTTTATCAAAGTGGTAGCAAAGAGCGTGGTTACCAAGCAAAAAGTGAAGAAGATGCCTGACTCAAAGAAATAATTGAAGGAGGTAGAAGGGCTAGTAGAACAAGGATGCCCACGGTTTTATGGAGAAGAAAGGGAGTGTTTTGAAGAGTGGAAGGAAAAAGTAAAAACATGGTTACTCATAGAAAGAGAATATGTAAGATATTCAGGATTAGAGATTAAATTAAGACTAGGATTAGAAGCTTTTGAAACATTTACGGAAATAAAAAATAAAGATCTTATGAAGAAGTTAGGGGAGGAGTCGATAATAGAAAATTGGGATTAAATAATTGAAAGAAAAGAAAAGGGCACTGACCAATTCAATAAGATGAGAAATTTTTCAATATTGCAAAGAAGCAGGAAGAAGATATGCGGACATTTGTTGAAAAGTTTGGGAGAATGTATAAAGAATGCGAAACAGCTGGAGGAGGGACTATGACAGACGATATGAGAGGATACCTTCTACTGAGTATTAAATAAACAACTGATTTTAGCCAGTTGCGGAAAAGAGGCAATTTCTTTCGAAGTAATGAAAATGATGTTGATAATATTTCCTAGGAAAAAACAACATTGAAGAAAGAAAGAGAAAAGAAACAGAAGGAGTATTGTCGAATAGACCATCTAAGGAGGAAAGAATACAAGGAAGGAAAAACCCTATGAGGTTCGGTAAAGTAATGAGGTGTGTAATATGTGGATCGGAATATCATTACGCACAAGCATGCCTTAAGAAATGGAACAATAAAGGAAGAAACTTAACAGTATTTAGAGAAGGTGAAATTTAAATAGAAAGTAAGAATAATGAAGAAGAGAAAGTAAGCTGTATACCACAGTGGTTTTGAGATATTGTGAAGCTCTAGGGTGGGTTTTGGCTGTAACAGTAAGGTTATGAGGGGCTTTCTTTTTGATTTAGGTCATGCTCCTCTACTTAAATACCGTTCCCAGTGCATGTTATCCACCCCCAATCTGTAGGGATCAGTGGGGAGGATAAAGAAAGGAAGATGTAGGGATAATATTTCGGTGACAATTTGATACCACAAACAAATAAGAAAAAGAAATATTTTTTATGCCAGTATTTCTTATAACCATTTTCCACCCTCAACTTACGGTAGGCAATTTTAATGTTAAAAACTTTTAATGAAAATTTTCAACATTCCTAAAATTTAGGTTTGAAAATTTAAATGTATATTTAAATAAAAATATTAATTGCAATGTGCGTTCCCAATAGTAAATTTTTTAATTTTGGGAGAAAATTGTTCAAACAATACGTTATTAAAGGTTTTCGAATTTTTTTTTTTTGTCAATCATTTAGATTTTTGAAGTATTGCAAAATACATAGTCATCCTTTTAAATTTTCTCAGAGGGAATACATTAAAAGAGTGGCCAGAGAAGAGGCCATGGCCTCAAACCCCTTCATGAGTCCCGACA
>JABUQX010038305.1:90000-118837 GCA_015478945.1 Trachelipus rathkii
TATAATATATATATATTATATATATATATATATATATATATAATATATATTATTATATATATGTATTTTAAATATATATATATATTATATATATATATATATATATATATATATTATATATATATATATATATATATATATATATATATATATATATATATATATATATATATATAATATATATATATATATAAATATAATATATATATAAAAATATATATATTATATATATATATATATATAATAATATATATTATATATATATATATATATATATATATATATATATATATATAATATATATATATATATATATTATGCATTTATATATATATATATATATATATATATATATATATATATAAGTGGGATAGATAATTGAAACCGGACAACTGCAATATAAGAGTAAAGGCTAATAATATTCATTGGTAATATGCATATTTCAGAAACATTATTAGTGGAATAATTAGCCTATAATATGGTTATAAGTGTAAACGTTTTTGTTATTAAAGCTTAATATAATGGAATTAAAGATGAATTGTGTATTGAAGAAATTCTTAATTTCTTCAGGTCCTTTATCATACAAAAACTATTATCATCATAATCGCATAGAATTTTTATTGACTTTCTTATTACCGATTTAATTAATGTTTAAATTTATATTAGGACCTTTAAACTCTGGAGTTTCTTATTACTTTGGAAAAAAAAATTACGAATGGTGATAAGGGTCTTCATATTCAGTGTTTAAATCCTAAATATTTTCAGGAACGAGACGAGACAAGTTTCAAAACTTTTAAAAAATTTTATATAGTTCTCTATACAGCTATCAAAAAAAAAAACGAGTATATAACTTTCCTTCTCTATAATTATATATGTATATTTTCAATTCATTCTTAATGTCGCTAGCTCCTTTTACTGAACTTATGTCTCTTATTTTCAAACTTATACAATTTAATGAACTTTTTTTAAGATTCTTTAATTAAAAAAAATTCAAAGTTCATCGTAAATAACACGGATGAGAAAATCATACTGGGGGAATGTGTTAATTTTATTTCAGAATTTCGTGAAAACATATTTGGTAACAGCAACTTGCTCAAGCAAAATTTTAAATCAAGACTTGAAAACAAATTCATTGAGCTTTTCTGATTCCTGTGGGATAGTTGGTATTTGCTTCAGAGAAATACCAATATATTCGTACCTATTAAGAGTTTGATTTCTTTTAAAGCTTCTCTACCTTAATGATAATCACACTGTAATTTTGAAACCATCCACTGAGATTTGTAGGAAATTTATAATTTTTATTTTGTCCTCTAAGTATATATGCACTTTAAGAATAGATCATATACATAAATTCATCAATCACTTCATTCCATTAAAAAAAAAAAAAATTACATATATTATAAAAAGTTTCAACGGATTCTACCTCCTGTTCCGACTTTACTTTGCGTTAAAATAAAGAGTTAGATTTGAAAGTTCGAAGAAAATTCTCCTTGAGATGGTAAAGCTTAAAATGTTCACTTCTAGTATTTTAAAATAAAACACAAAATGAGGTTGGGCAATTCTAATCATATTTTATAAATTATTGCCCTGATTAGTGCAATAATTTATAATGTCTGCTATATAAATATGACTAACCCCAATTATAAATTTAAAAGAGTAAATTATAAGGAATAAGAAAAATAATAGAAAAATATAGGAAGTATAATAATTAATCTGTAACACTATAAATAAAGAATAGCTTAATTAAAACTTTATAAGTTCATTATCCGTTATCTAACAGAATAATTTTTCTTTTACCCAGTACACACTCCCAGTATATCTACTATAAATGAGAATCACTGGTTTTTAAAGATTATTTGGCAGGTAATAAGAATTCGTTGTTTCAAATTAAACTTCTAAAATGAATCTGCAAATAATAATACAAAAATAAAATACACTTCTAGTACGTTCCTCCCTCCCACAAAAACTCCCATCACTTTAATTGTTTTAAAATCTTTTCCCATTATTCTATCTCAATGCCCAAACTGAAAACTACTGTCTATTCTTCATAATTTTACACTAATAATACCTATCACAGACCTAAGTTCTAACGATTATAATAATATAATAAAATGAACCAAGTCATCAAACTGATAAGATTATTTTAACATTTATAAATCTATTACTACTTCCCATTACCAATAAATAACCATTTGCATAAAGAAACACTCAAACTAGAGAAAGGTTGGTAGATTTCTTTCTCCTTCCACACATCGTAAAAACTTAAAATTATATGCATTAAGAGAAGCGTACAAGATCTAACCTTACCCATACTAGCTTACATATCGTCGGTTCAACGCAAAAGTCACCAATGTGCAAACGTTAGTCTTCTAAGTTTTCAATGTCGAAAGCATGTATGTGTTCGGGAAAATGTGACTTAGTCACGCCAGATTCGCTGTTCGTTTCGCGGGAAAATGTGACTGAGTAACACCAGATTCGCTGTTCGTTTCGCATTTTCTTCCAAGCCTAACGCGAACATTTGAAACTTTTTATCTCAAAACAACAAATTGGCACATTTGTGTATTTCGCACTGAACCAATGATATGATCCCTGCTTTCATTTTTTTTACTATATAAACTTTTAAGAAATAAAAGATATACCCATAGATTACCCATAGATAAATAAATATATTTTCGTCAGTTACAAAATTGAAAAACTAATCCAAACAAAAGTTTAAATTCATTACCTGGAAACTATCTTCATTATTTCTATTTTTTTTATTTAATAATAATAATATAATCATATCATAATTTTTGTATGAGGCAAAGCGGAGAGTGAGAGAGCAGGTCGATAGCTAGGAATCAAAGAATCTATAACATCTGGTAAGTGCTTCGATCTACCTTTATATAGCTAGTTTTAAATAAGAGAGTAATCCAGCTGAGTTTGAGAAATATTTGGTCGGCATATATTGATTAAGAAAGAGATATCTATACATATCTAGAACGAGTCAACAAATGTCGAACACAAAAGGTATAGGACATCTCATATAAAAACCGCGGCGAGTTGCGGAAGCAAAGTGGATGATGACACCAGATTGAACTAGAAATATATTGATAACGAGAGATAACAAATCGATAGGCCAGATGATCGTAGGCTCATTGTCAACAGATAATTAGTTGGAGTATAATATCTCGCTAAGTATTAAATAATGATTAATATAATATAGATTAATTGAATATACGATTTGAGTATGGTTTTTAAGGTCTGTATTAGGAATAGTGAATTGAATTATAGTTACGGTTGGTATAATAGTAATATACCGGATGTATAATAGCGGTGAGATGTGATCATGGGAATTACGACAGGCTTGAGACCGAAGAGAAAGTGGATTGAGATCAGTAAAGGAATGAAATAGAGAGAGAGAAAAGTGAAAGTTATTGGCAGAGTGCACGGATAGAAATAAAAAGGGATGGCCCCCTAGTATATATATACGATGAATGGCGGGGTTTTCATAGAGAGCCGAGCTAGACAGTTAGTCGCTAATGTGTTTGAGTGTTATCTCTATAATAATCCTACTCAATCTATCCGTTGCTGGCAGGCGCTTTAAGAGAGGAGTAGCCCTTCTGTATAATCTATGCACCGCAGCCACTCGATTCACATATGAATAGTATATAGGTCGTTATTGTCAGGTCCCGTTAGAAGACTCTAGGGTGAAGATATTTTCTGACTGAGAGTCAGACTAGATATCCTACACAATAATAAAGGTATATATAATTAATGAGGTGTATAGACGGAATAAGTAGCTAGGTATATCTATTTTATGACTTGAGTCATATCTTCTACTACTTTTTGTAAGTTATATCCTATATGTGCATCGTTTGCCTATACATATCATTAACTTATCACTATATATAACTCACAGTAGTCTATTGGGGAAAGGTTTGTATTTATATGATTGAATATAATAGGAGGAGATCGATTGTAATAATTAGACATAAATAAAGGCATCACGTTACACCCTCTACTATTTATACATATAATTATATATATAATATAATATATAATATATATTAATATATATATATATATTAATAAATATATATATATACTATTAATAATAATATATATATATATATATATATATATAATAATATAATATATTATATATATATCATATATAATATATATATATTATATATATATTATATAATATATATATATATATATATTATATTAAATATAATATTTTATACTAAGAATAAATAAAATATAAACTATCCTGTTTATAACCGTGTCAATCTTATATATCATCCCTTATCAGAAAAGGTAACATACGGTGTGAAGTATTACTAGAGAATATAACGAACTTTAAGTGACGATCATTTCCAAACCAGCTCAGCCTAACCAAGGTTGATTGTTCAAGCACATCCGCTGCCGCATATCTTGGAGCGACTCGTGCCTGCCGCCAGAGGAGAAATGTACCAAAACTCGATCAACGAGAGAGTCTTACGTGTACACGAGCCTAGATTGTTGAACTCTAGCGCCTTCACTCTTGTTGTTGTGATGTCCCAAGTTCAGTGCCCAACCTCTGCGCCATGAAGGCGATGAGATTAGTGGATACTAGTTATATTATGTTGTGTGCAACCGCCGTCGGCCCATGTAGGTAAACTTGAGATTTAGGTTAACTTATATACCATTTTTAAATGTGTTTAGTTGACTACGAGTGCCTTATAATATGATAACTGTGGTAGCTATGTATCCACTATTAAACGTTACTCTATACCTGGAACTCATCACGTGAGGCAATAACCTTACCCTTTATGTCACTCATACAATATTTCTATATATACGTTGCATATTACAGTAAACAGTGTAGGCAATTACGATTACTAGTAAATGGAGAATCACTAACCATACGCTTCCAAGAGTTTAAATCCAACATGATAAATGTATATTTATAAACGGTGCGGCGAATACACGAGTGAGAAAATTGAATATACGAAGTAAGGCGTCACACCTGTGTATGGGAAAATCACCGTTATATATCCCCCTGGTGCATGAGGTGCCGCTCTTCGTTACCATTTCCGTTCGCTTCAGTAATACTCGTATATCACAATTTAATCACTTTATCAGTTGGAATCGAGAGATAAGAGAGATATGATGATCCATTATATATATACAGTTATATAATCGATTACCTATTAATATAACTGTAACTGATTAAAACGATTGAATTGAGGCAGGTAAAAGTATTAGTACACATTGTTTTATCTGAGATAAAGGATAGTTAAAGCTCAGATACACAATACTATAATGTACTGACACGCACAATAATAAATAAATCACACATTTAATAAATAATTGAGTAACCTATAAATGTTATATCAGAGTAACCTACATGCGACGCGTCACATGGTAAATACAAACAGTGTAAAGCCTATTACTAATAATATCGAGTTACGTTTGTCATAGATTATCGAGATAATAAGTCAACTCTCAAGCCATATTATAACATATAAATGTTATCCTTATAGCGTTTAACTTATCTATCAGTCACCTTACTACGAATGTATTGAATCACAATATATGACAGTACACATATGCACACTGTATTATATATAATATAATAAAAAGAAATGTAAATAAATATTTAATGAGGGATATATTAATTCTAAATATATATATATATATATTATTAAATATATTATATATATATATATATATATATATATATATATAAATAATATATATATATATATATATTATATAATATATTATAATTAAATATTATATAAAATTATTAAATATGATATATATATGAGATAGATAATCTTCACTTTTAATAAGACTTCCTGAAATATAGTAATATTACGATATATGGTTATTATAATGAACGACATTTTAAATTTATTCAATAGGCAAATATAAGTCTTATCTATATATCTTAACTAACTTATATATACTAATTACCAAGGTTATATATATATATATAATTAATTATATATTAACTATAATATATATATAATATATATATATATATATATAATATATATAATATTATAATAATATATAATAATATATACTGTAGTGTAAACTCTAAAAAAGTATATAAGCTTTAAAACTTTTTTATCTTTATATTTATCACATATTTATTTGAGAACTAACACTAATTAATTTGCCCTAAAATTCTTTGGATTAATTTATATTAAAAGTAAAAATATATATTAAAGTGTAATGTTCATCCAAAAGAACGTATTTTGAGAGGTGAATCATTAATATATATATATATATATCTAACTATAATATATATTAATTAATATATATATTATATATATTATATTATATATTATAAATATATATATAATATGCTTGCTCACATAATAAGCGACGGTTGTCGAGGAAGAAGCATCACTAAATTGATTATTTATTAGTATCTTCCTGTTACATCCCTTGATATATATGATCGCATATAAATGGAATCCTAGGAGTAATATATTACTATTATATATATATATTATAATATATTATATATATATATATATATAATATAATATATAAATATATATATATAATAATACTATATAGATATTGATATTGTCAATTATATAATATATATAAATATTTATAAATTATTTAATACTTTCTATTTTTTCGCATTAGGTATTGATGTTTATATTAATATATAATATGCTAAATTTTCAGAGCTGGGGAAACATTTTTCATTCCAACTGGTTGGATTCATGCCGTCCTAACCCCAGTTGATACTCTTGTCTTTGGGGGAAACTTTCTTCAATATCAACTATTACACACTAACAATATTGAACTTTCATATAATTTATCACGTAAGTATAGCACATTTATTATTAATTGATAGAAAACGTATTATTTAATTATTTATCTATACATTAATAATCATTATTATTATTATTAATTATTATTTATATATTATTTAATAAATATTAATTATCATTTATTATTATTATTATTATTATTATTATTATTAATTATTATTTATTAATTATTATTTTTAATTTATTTATTTATTATTTAATTAATTATTAGAAACGTTTATTTTAAGTTGAAATCAAAATATAGTTTTTCAATATTTCCAAATTTGATAATATAAATTTTGTCTTAAACTAATAGATATTAGTTGTGATTTAGTGATAGTAATATTTAATTATTTTTTAAATTCTCTTTTTCTAATATTTGTATACATATATATTTTTTATATATATAATATAGTGTCATTGATCATGAATTTACCGTTTTTAATATTTAGTTCCTAATTGACCACACAGAGTGTATATTGATAGTGATTTGGTGCAAAATTTGTTTGTTATGACTATTACTAATTATACCGTAGTATTCTTTTGCAATTACTTATCAATTTACTCCTAATTTAATCATACTAGTTGAGCATTACATGATCTTTCATTCAGTATTGAGATAATATAGACCACTAGAGAGAGAGAGATCATGCTCTTTATGAGTGAAATAGTAATTATTAAAGAGATCTATAAATAAATCAATAAGAGACATATAAGTCTGTGACTATCCATAAGATACTTTTGTTGAAGAGCTCTCTGTTTGTTTAGGTCTATCAATGAGCTACAGAGAGAGAAAAGGGATCATGATGAGTTATGTGACTAATATGTTAGAGGGAGGAAAACCGTGAACCAGCCTAGATAGTGGTAATCTGGAATGGAAGAGATCGTGAATGTCCAAGCAGCTAACTATGTTATCTATACATACATGAAGCTCCCGTGCTCGATGATGTTCACATAAGAGGATATCAACCTTTATTTGAATGTCATGTTTTCTATAGCGCGTAATAGATATAAATTTTCAAGTTAGATAAGAATATATATGGAGATACTTGCATAATTTCGCATACACCAGTTTTTCGTTATTAGCATATATCGCCGTTTAATCCTGTTAATACCAGGTTTGGAAGGAGGGAGTCGAATGCGGCGTATCTTTACAGAGAGAATGCATGGAGGAGAAAGCAAGCTTCTATTCTGGCAAGTGAAAGCTGTATAGAGGAGAGGAGGCAGATAGTTTAAAGGAGTACTGGCTCATAGATATTGAGGAATTCGCGGATTGCGTTAGCATAAGTCAGCAACCCTGTATCCCGTAAGTGGATAGAGAAGGCTGGAGCAGGTTGAGAGAGGAGACACTCTATCAGGATTTAGCATGAAGGAGTATGTTGTTAATGGCAAGAGTACATGAAGAATAGTGCATATGATATAGTGTTAGGTGGGGGTTGTGACTCTAGGTGACGATCAGACATGCACATTAGAGATTTACATTTTTAGAGAGCGGATTTAATGGTCTATTAGAGAGTAAAAGGAGGAGTATATATTGAGGATTAAGATCAGTGATGAAAATAATTGAGAATGAGATAATGAAGAATAAGTTGAGATAGAATAATCTGGCCAGGTATTATAGATGAATACTTACTAAGTGAATAATGATCTAAAATAACGGTAGTCTGAGGTGTATGATGGGATTTGTGAGATATTGTAAGTATAGTGTTAACAAAGGTTTTATTGGAGGATATATCGTTCTCCGGAGAGAGGCAGTGAAGAAATAGCAGTATATAAGTTAGCCTGCACTATTATATATATATAAATAAGGTGTAGGGGATCAAGGAGTGAAGTAACTTATATCAGTAGAATTATATATATAGGCTCATGGCCATTCTAGTTTTTTATTGCACCGCGCGCTCTCGTCACGAGGTGAGAGGGAGGAGATTTATTGCATTTTGAGGTGCGCGATATAGCGACGATGGCATCAATTTAGCCTTGGACTGAGTTCGAGGAGGAGAGAGGAACATGAGAGATTGACAGTTTGAAATAGTAGAAGATCCGAGATAGAGTTGACCATGTCTATTATCAATTCTTTACATTGAAGAGGCATCGTCATGTAAGACATATGATGGAGAGAGATAGTGAAGAACTGACAGTGTAAAATCTGCCGAGTTATATATCGCGAGCTATGAATAGCCACACACCTTCGCGGCTCCGTATATGAGCGGGACTCTCTACATACATGATGGAGATGATCTTCTTAGTCTAGGCATGATGATAGTGATAATATGGCTGTTGGTGTAGGACTTTTGGAATAGAATCAAGAGTAATGTATGACGGAGAGTTCGAGCCACTATCTATAGTGCCTAACAAGAGTGGTGATAGCTGCGAAGCTCACGAATAACTCCGATTAGAGTTCTTCATAACTACCACCGCCAAGGGACACGTTCGCTAATATATATACTGAGGGTTCACGATCCTTGTTATTCCTTCGCTTACTTGCAGAGCTACTTGCGCATATAAAATCACTCAACATTTTCGGATGACGCTGTACACTAGATTAAACAATGACTTCAGAAACGCGTGTGTGTAGTGAATGGGATTATCGTCGCTAGCTTACGAGGATGAATGTCGATGAACCATACGAACAACAGTAGCTCTAGATGAAGGTCGCTCTATACTGCCGAGATTCATTTGAAAAGCGGCCACTCGATCCCTCGCGGTACTTTTCATTGTGCATGGCGAATTCCTGAAGAGAGGTGAGGACTTGCCTTTAATGAGAAACCTTATGCACACGGAATGTGTACCACAAACATAAACTTTCAGTTAGCCTCTCAGAAGTTGTAGCTTGGACTTATGCGTTATCAACCACCCACATATGTAACTAATCGTATATATATGGTTAATTCCTGTGCAATTGTCTCTAGAGAGATGAGATACTATGTTTCTCTAGCATGAGCACTACGCTTTCTCTATTATGATTATGTTATGCAAGCTGTAGAACACAATCGAGAAACTCTTGAGAGAAATCGTGTATTAAGGTCCCTATCTAACACTAATTGATCACGAGATTAGTCAATCATCTCGGACTATAATGACTCAAGTGAACACCAGTAACAATAGCACATATCTCGCCAATGTAAAGAACCCTAGATGCAACTCTCTGCTCACGTAAAGACTATGGAGGTCCCAAAGTACGACAAACTAATATCGGAATTTAATTGCAAAAGGTGACTGGGTGCAGATTAAATCGTTGTCGCACTCGCGCCTAAAGCGGAACTAAGTCATTGAGCTATCTCGTCTATACTGCCTAATCACATGCGCGATGTATGTTGTTTAAAAACCTCCCTCGTAACTACTGTTTATTGCTCACTTGACATGTCATCTCGCGATTGCCCACCTCTTACTTCATGGTCTGGCACAATCATAATAGCACACTGTATAAATAGTTATCTAAAGTTACAATGTGTTCAAAGATGGACTATCGGATCTTAGGAGCACTGTGATGTCGACTGCAGCGCTGTGCTATCGTAGTAATGAAGATCAATGAGATAAAACTTCACACTGAGAGGAGATACTGTACACTTCAATCTCAGAACGAGAAAGCATACACCTTAGCTGTGGTCTTTACGGAAGAATTGCGTTTACTTTATATCAAAACCCCTGAGTAGCAATTGTATTAAGACTAGACAGAACACTGCTGCCAGAAAGACTGCGTCTTTTGGAGTCCAATTCCATCCGGTCACAAAAAGTCGTACTTTCCGCACACTAGAATTATTGCCCCCGGCACACAAAATCCAAATCATCGGCATATACTAGGTAGGGCACCGCTTCTGGCTTATACTCTTAGCGAGTCACTGTATACTGGACATGAGTGTAATGGCTAAACCCGAGCACTGTGCTCCTGCCAGAGGGTGCAGAACCACCGAAGAAAAAAGTGGAATTCGCAGCTCATTGCTAAATAATTCGACATCGTTTGCACAAGATATATATTAGTGAGACTTCTGGTAGTACGGCGAGAAGAGAGTAACGATGAGAGATATACAGGAGTGAATATAAGGCCGAGGGAAATTGAGTGAGGGGATATGTGTTGTGGCCCAAATCATCTAAGGCCACCACACTTAACGAAGACCATTACGATATATCGATATCACTACAAATACCTGCATCGTGTAAAGCCAGGTATCACTTCCTGGGTAATGGTACAGATATGAGTTATGAAATGTGACGCAATCGAGCTCTTTCTCTTAAGCGCCTGTGAGACTTATCTTCCTTTACGAGACTGGCGACGCACTCGACTAATGTCAATAAATACTTTGTGTGTCATCAATCTTACAAGTAAGCCTACCTAACCAATGGTCACCATATCATCGACTATTAATGAGGCCGCTGGACTCGGGAGTATAAAGGGCCTCCCGGGGTCCTTTTCTTGTCTTTCACGACTTTTTGTAACTACCATTAGATATCATAAACCTAAATGCAATTTATTCTTCTTCTCTCTCATTTTCTCAATCCTACGATTGATATAGTAGAAATATTACAAAAAAAATTTATTGGGCAGATGTGGAATTAAATCATTCATTTATAAATATTAATGAATACACAAAGAGAGAACAAAACCAACATACCAAAAAAAGAACGAAAATTAAATATTTTTTTTATAATAAACTAACCTTCCTTGATTCAGCTAGGTCTAATTTATTCCCCACAATGACAATAGGAATCGAATCTGCAGCTCGAACTTTCAAAATTTGTTTCCTGTAATCAATGACCTCCTCGAAGGAGCGCCGTTCAGTGATTGAGAAACAGATTAGAAATCCTTCGCCACATCTCATGTACTGCTCCCGCATCGCCGTGAACTCGATCTATCACCATTTAGGAAACAACAAAAAAAAAAGTTTTGTAATATTCAAAATAAACATACCTAAATCTTATTTTCTTGTAAGGAAGATAACTTATTAATATTCTTTTATATATTAACAAAGCAACCATATTTATTCCAATAGAAAAAATATGATTAACAACAATTTTACATTAAAATCAATTAATATTGTGAAGATAAAACAAAATTCTTATTAGAGTCACTCAAAGGAAAGAAAATTGGTTCATGCAAATGAGGTAAAAGATGACCTAAAATGTAACAATAAATAACTAAATATTAATTATTAATAATAATTTATTAATATATTTATTTAATACCTGTCCTGCGGTGTCCAATATGTCCAGGAGGCAAGCCTCCCCATCAATAACTGCTTGCTGTTGATATGCATCCTCTGTGTAAGTATAATATATTCAAATTAATATAAAAAAAAAATTATAAATTATGTAACTACAAATGTTACCTAAATAAAGTTGAATTAGCATTTAAAGTAAATGTAACATTATTATTTATAGAATTTTACACAACCAAATAACACGGTTAATAAACTGCATATCCGTAATAGAACCCTTATATAAGAGTAGGGAAGATAATGGGAACAATAGGGGAATTAGTTTATCGAATGTTGCAGGGAAGATATATGCTGGTATTTTGGTTGAAAGTGTGTGTCGAGTGACTGATTGGTAAAGAACAAGGTGCATTTAGCTGGGAGTTGGCTGCCTCTGATGGTGGGGTCGATTCCTCCAAGGAACTACCAGCTAATTCTGATGACCAATTTTCCTTCATCATTAATTTCAGCAACAGTCCCAATTTTAAACTAATTTCCACATTGGTGAACACCACCTCTCCTCCTCTTAACCTCACAACCTGTTCTAAACCTAAACTCAGATGTCTGAGCGATCTGATAGAAACCCTACTCTGTTCTCTTACCGTCATTATCCCCAATTTTCATTCATTGACAAACATTACAATAACATTACCTATTCTTGTATAACTAATTTGAAGTCTTAAGAATTTTCTACTCCATGGCTTAGGCTCTCTTGCAAAGATAAAACAAAGTTCATCTGTGTCGTTTATTTACCTTTTAACTCGACAGACACTATCCTATATTTTTCAACTACAATAACTCCAAAATAAAGTGTGCTGATTTAACCTGTCAAAAATGGGAACCCTTTTTAAAACTAGTCCTATGCTTTAAATTTTGTTCTTTCCAAAGTTTTTAAATCTATCTACTTGAAGTATTGGAAACAATAATTTTTCCAATCTTATTCCCAATCAGTAGTATGGTTTTGTAAGGAACGTTCAACTGATGGTCTACTTCCCCTTCTCTCTTTGACTCTTAGTCATCTGAATTTGGTGTGGGATTAGACACATCAAAAATTCTTGGTTTTGATTTTAGGCTTCTCTCATTCAGTATCTATCTATCTATTTTCCAGTCACTGTTAGAGAAGCTGATGTAGATGGCTACCATTCATCATAAAATCTATTAAGACTGGTACTCCTTAGGCTTCTGTTTTATCACTTGCTCTTTTAACTTTTCATTAATAAACTTCTATCTGTTGCTTCATTACCTATCCTTTCCAATGCAAATGACTCTACCACTCAATACTCCCTTCTTTTCAAAAAGAGTCTCCACACAATCTCATAGCTATAGATGATGTTAAATGAGTAGCCTTGCGACACCTGATTTCTCTCATATATCTCTTCTGGGGCATAGAAAAATTGGTCCCTTTCAAGATATTAAAAAACAATTCCTTCATCCATATACTAGTCATAATATTCCACACAACTATTACATCTTTAAAAACACACAACTCAAGCCCTCCCCTGTCATTAAAATTCCTTTATTTCCACTTCTCACGATCTTTCTTGGAAAAATTAAATTGCTTCTCTTACAAAACAAACTTCTAAACAATTATTTTTTGAAACTTCTTTACATATTTCTTGTAAGGAGTATGCTTTCATATTATTCTTATTGAGAGAATAATCTAAAACTTTCGCATTATCAACCTTCACACTTTCATTGACTTTCTTCAATATCTTTCTTTCTGACAAACTATTGTGCATCATTCTCTTTATTATATCACTATTACAAAAGATGCTGCTTTTGTGAATTTTCTATTCACATAGATATTCATTTGAGGATAGCTCATTAGACATTAATCTACAATCTGCAAGGTCTCATCTTTTCTTTGTCCGGTTCTTTGATACCACACATAACCTTTAATGTGCTCTACAGGTATGAGAGTACATGAGCCAGCTCCACAGCTCTAGGATGAATGATTAAGTCACAATATGAATCTAAAAGGGTGGATGGTTCTGGTATAAGTATTTTTTTTTTTATTTTTTTTTATGGTGCAACTGTTATTAAACATGAATGAAAAGTAAGCGCTGCTTTACAATTTAACTGTGCATAATATAAAATTTAAAATTTTTGACTACTTTGATTCATTTGCAGAACTCTATTAAATGAAAAATTACATCATGAAGGTATACAGAATAATTTTATAAGGAAATATAGTTCATCAAGATATTTAATTTCTCTGTTTTACAAAAGAAAACTTACCAATAGTGGCATCATGACTTTCTGGAAACCTATGACTCACAAACTGAAGTGTCAGTGCTGAAAATAAACATATCAAAAAGTACAGGGTAATACAGATTAAATACAAATCAACTTTAAATAATGTATAAGCAGTAGCTGCAGTAATAAACATTTCAACCAAGATTTTATTTGACTAACAGTTTATCTATGTAATTACTATAACCAGCTAGTTATCCTACTATAGTTAGCAATCATAAATGTTATATTACTGTCAAATAAATGTAAAATTAAATAATTTTTAATAATTTATGAACTTTTAAAAGCAAATTATAATTTATGCAAAAATATATATAAAAAACTTTTTTTTTTTTATTCAAATTTTTTAATTTATAAGTTAAATTTGAAAAAAAAATTACCTGATTTTCCAACTCCACCTTCTCCAAGAACCACTATTTTATAGTTTGGTATCTTGTTTACTACTGTATTAGATGACATCCGCCAAATTATTTTTGATTTCTCTTACAAAAATAATAAAAAAAACTTGAAACAAAGTTTCAAGTTTTGATAATTAAAATGTTTCTACAGTATATTTTGATTATGTTAGGCCTATCATACCAGTATGCAAAGATAAATGACCTGCAAGAGAAAAAAAAACAGTTGTTATTTACTGCATACAATCTTATTTTGAAAATTTAAAATATTTTTGGAATATATATATATATATATATATATATATATATATATTCTAATATATAGATAGAATATATCTATATATATTAATATATTATAATATAGATATATATATATATATATATATATATATATTAATATATATATACCGGTATATATATATATATATATATATATTATATATATATAGTATATATATATATATATATATATATATATATATATATATATATATATATATATATATATATATATATATATATATATATATATATATATATATTATATATATATATATATATATATATATATAATATATATATATATATAAAATATATAAAATTTTATATATATATATATATATATATATATATTTATATATAATATTATATATATTATATAATATATATATATTCTATATATATATATATATATATATATAATATTATATATTATATATCATATATATATATATATATATATATATTATATATATATACCGTATATATATATATCAAATGTGGAAAATTTTATAATTTAGTGTCCAAATTGCTCCTCAGCTTTTGAGGGTGGGGCAAACTGATGGGATCAATTTTTATTCACTGATAAAAATTATTA
Organism: Trachelipus rathkii; assembly: GCA_015478945.1. Taxonomy (NCBI): domain Eukaryota; kingdom Metazoa; phylum Arthropoda; class Malacostraca; order Isopoda; family Trachelipodidae; genus Trachelipus; species Trachelipus rathkii. The sequence goes on from JABUQX010038305.1 coordinate 105,524, forward strand.
TTCTTTCCCCATAATCTATCACAATACAAGGGAAATTTTCTAACAAGCACATATCAAATTATTATTTTGGGAAAGCAGGTTAATAAAAAGGTCCTTCTGTTTTAATACTTTAGAAACTAGGTACGGTACTACAGAGTAATTTTTTCTGTTGAAAAAAGAAACTTTGAACAATTCCATATAAAAAATTATAAACATATAGCTACTATATAAGTAATATAGTACCATACAGTACGGTACATAAATATAAATGAGAAGTTTTCTTACTCCCGCATTTCTATTTAGGATTTTTCAATAATTTTCACTGTATTTAAAAATGTCCATTACAGTAACTTTTTTTTTTTTTTAATAAGTTTGGATCATCATTATGTAAAATAATGTACAATACATATTAATATTTTGAAATATTTTACCTTATCTTTCAATAAAAGTGTAAAAATTTAATTTTGAAGCATTTGATTATGACATTGTACTGTAAACCTGTCTTTTAGAATATTTTCATAAATAAGCAGATGCACAAAGCCAAATGTCAGACTCATACTAGTAACCTTCAACTTAACCAGAAAACTACATCATTGAGGTCGGGTGATAATGGCGGAATAATAAGGTATGTTGCCAAATTCCCTCCATTTCCCATTTTACTTTCCTCCTTATATTCGTCTTCATCATCCAGGGATATTCACATCTACTTTTATTACTTGTAAAGAACAAAGATGTCTACATATACACTACCTTTGCAAACGATTAATAGTCACCCTTTTCGTAACTTACCAGTACCGTATACAAGTAAAATGGAAGAAAATCTTAATTATCAGCAATTAAAGTATAAATTATATTAATCATCACTTTGAAATCTACATATCAATTCACTATTCCATAAAAACAGTGATCTAAAATAATTATGTCACTACATTTTAGGAGACACACTGAAAATGAAAGTGTAACTCTAAGAATTAAATACCGTAAATCACATTGATCTAATTGAGGTAAAAAAAAATATGTAATGAAATATCCCTAATTGTTAAATTTTATCATAGTATTTGAAAAGTTTTAGAAACTCTAATACTGTATTTCATTTTCTGGGAAGGAAATAAACAAAATATTTGCTTGGCAGAGAAAAATCCAGGGGTAGAGTCTGACATCTTTTCACTAATTATTGTAATGCCTTTGTTATTTAAGAGATCCTCTGCAGAATAAATTTCTAGAATCAATGCACAATTACTTGTACTACAAGTAAAATCCCTCTCTTTTAAAAACACCTAATGAATAGTACCAAAAACAGTACACCTGTCTAATTCCTGTTAAGAATGTCTATTGTATTTACAATGAATGATATTTTGAAGTCTTTAAGAAGGAAGTTTAATACTGTAGAGGTGAAACTTGTATGTGTTTAACTTTCCTTAAACAATCTGTGGTATAATTTCTGTATAGTTAATAAACTCAGATTCTAAAATTTTGATATTCCAAAAGTAAAAAGAGGTGTGACAGTAAGGTCAATACTATCATGTTCACAAATTCTAACATGGCTTGGGAACCACAAGAAAAATAATTTAATGCCATGTAATTGCTCTATTAAGTTGCAAATTTTAGACATGTAGAAGTGAGATGAACTTCCATTTTTAATAGGCAGAGATGAAATCTGAGAAGGTAATGGAGATTAACTGACATTTATGCCTAATTAATTCTAGAAACTTAAAATGTATTTTTTATTAATCTACACTAAAAAAAAAGCTAATTATATAAATTAGCTACATCATTAAATTATTAAAAAATTAAATAGAAATTCAGAGCAAGGCCTTCAAGGACAAACTTGACTACTTTTGGTGAAATCTATTGGGAGTTGAAATGGACTATATTCTGGTAAGTAGGAATATTGATATTTGATATACCGTATCAATATATTGAAATATAAATAAATAATTTTAGTTTTCTATGCATTTGAGTGCATGGCACATAAGCATTTAACTACAAGGGCAGAACCCCCAAACTTCCAACCTGTGAGTGCTGATGATTTTACTATTTCACTACTTATAAAAAAATTATCAAAATATTGATAAATTAAATATTTAAAATATCAATATTTTTACATACTGAATCATTATCATTTTTACTTTAAAAAAATTCATTAGGCATTTTAATTTCTTTAATTGACTTTCCCAGCCCTATTTTTTAAATGCCAATTAACTGCTTTAATGGAGACAATTACCAAAGATACTCGTGGAGTAATGACTATTGAGTAAAATTGCTCAATGGATGTGGAGATCCTCTACAGTAGCGTCCAATTCACCATTATACTACACTAATAAAATTCAACAACCAATGAGATTTGGAGATTCTCTACAGTTATATTCACACATTATACTACACACAAAATTCATGGACTACTGGAGTCTTATAAATCTGCAATATATATATATATATAACAACTATAGTCTATATACAGTATATAAACTACCTATGCTCATGAGGAATCTCTCAACTAAACTTTGATACTTTGATGAATTTTATGTGCTCCTCATCGACTTGGACATTGGCACATTCAAAACTAGGCTAATTAATTAATTTGTATATAGAGGAAAAAATTTTCACTTAAATATATTACACACTTCACTTTTTAAATCACCAAATCTATCATAAGAAATTATCAAAGCAATTTTTCTGTACGCTATAATTATAGATCCATATATTAACAACTATTAATCACTATATTATAATATATTAATCAAAATAATAATTTTAATGCCACTTTGAAAAAAAACAAAAATTTACCGTACTGTTAATAAGATCATGAGACAGCTATTCAAAACAGGAATGTATATAGAAATTTACCCTTATGAAAGAAAAACATCAAATTAATTATGCAATTTTATATTGTGGAGAATATTTTACTCTCCCTCAAAAAATGAAGTATATAATTGCCAGGAAACATAGATGAGAGCAAAGTATTTAGGGGGCCTATATCAAATGATAACTTTAGTTCTTGGCACGTCTGTCTCAAATATATTCGTTGTCATTGAAATAAAGGGCAAATCATAAATATGGTAGAACACTTTAACATTACATATTGAACAGTTTCAAATTTGATTTGTCAAAATAATGGGTTTTCAAATAAAGGTGCTCCAAGGCATAAACGTGATAAGACTACTTGTTCCCTTCTTTTAACTTGTATGTATAACTCCAATCCTGAATTAATGGCTTAATTGCTGGTAGCCATCCCCTACACCTGTTCCACTTCCTTTGATATAATTGGCTGCATATTTGAAATATTTCATTTTTGATTTCTGCTAAAGAAGTTTATAGTAACTGGCATTCCCAGAAAAGCAGATTTTTTTAACACTTTATCAACTCTTATCATGCTGGTGAATACCTACATGCCCTGAAATCCATGTTAATAAAATTTTTCTGCAATTCAATGTACACAAAAGATTCTTGATCTTATAAGTTAAATGTTTTGTAGAATTATTGTTTAAAGCCTAAAATTCTGAATAAGAATCAGTAAAGATAAACAATTTATAGTGTGGTTGAGAATGAAAATGAAGTAAAGATCTATAGGCCTAAATCGTATATGCCTCAGCTGTAAATACTGAAATATACTCTGGTAATGGATACTGAAACATATGTTCATTTTACAGAAATGCACATCCAATATCATTATTAATTTTGGAGCCATCCGTAAAACTGATATTATAGTTTTGTATCTGTAGAAGATGTATTGTATCTTTTCCATAAATAAGGATCTATATATTTTTTGTTCTTGTTCTTGTTTTCAAAGTTTTACATTTTTCATATTTTACAAAGGTATCATCAAAGATTAAATTTGCACAAGTATCATCATGCAGCAGAGAAGACTGTGCCAACTTCTGAACTGAAGATTATATTCATTCAGGAAGCACTTCAATCTGCCAACACATGGTAACTGATACAGTCTGGTTCTAAAAAACTCAAATATAGTAATCTTTATAAAATTTACTCACTGGGTGATCATACTTACAAATCCTACCTATATAGTTAAGACCTAATAATTTACGTCTTATAGGTAAAGGCATGATAAGGGCTTCAGCTTCCAAGAAATCAACTCTTGTATATTTCAATGCTCCTACTGCCTGCCTTATACCCTGATATTGAATTCAATCAGGTTTTAAGTAATTTGTGGAAGTGGATTGCATCATCCTTGCAGCCAATGACAAGCTTCATCCACACACATGTTAGCATAGCATAAATTACTTTCTGATGAGATAAATAAAATATCCATAATCTATTTTAGCTCTTAAGATTACTTTAAAGAGATACAGTAATAATTCTGTCAATGCCACTAACATTACTAATATATCTTAATAACAACAGGGCCTTTTAATTTCTTTGTAATAACTCATTTACATGACACTTCCATATTAATTTACTATTAAAGTTCAGCCCTTAAAACTTGTGCATGTGTATATTGAATATCCGAATCACAAAAAGAGAATAATGTGAGAGGGTCATAAGGTCTTCTTGTAATCTCTCAACTGATTTTATAACCGGACTTGGGTTTTCTTTTAGGATTTCTACTGACAAATGGTTTTAATGTTGAATAGGCTGTACAGTATGGTAGATAATTAAGAGTGAACTGAAAATATTCCCCGAATTCTAACTATCCTTTTTTTTATTAATTATGTTATTATTTTTAATTATTAATTATTATGGGTTGACTGGGACAAGACAGGCTTGATAATTAATGAAATACTTTAAAAATACTATCCTTTTTTTTCACTATTGTCCCTTATATTTTATCCCTTTAATTTTTATTTTTTCTATTTTTGTGGTGAAAAAAAAAAAATTATTGCTAGAATCTATTGCTATTTTTGTGGCGGCAAAAAAAAAAAATCTATTGCTAACTTCATACCTATGATATAGCTATAGATCATATTTGTGGCAATACATCAAGAAGTAGTCAATATTTTTCACATCATTACAATTTAAGGTAATTGTGGAGTATTACTGACTTAGGTTCATATATATACTGTATTGAAACTATAAATATTCAATTTACAAAAATTTAAATTATTTGAAGCTTTTCTTACTGATAGCATTTAAAAATGAGAAAATTAGCAGTTTAAAATTTTTGGAACATTAATTTTTATATTTTTCTTTAATATATATATATATATATATATATATATATATATATATATATATATATATATATATATATATATATATTATATATATATATATATATATATATATATATATATATATAAAAAAAAAAAAAAAAAAAAAAAAAAAAAAAAAAAAAAAAAAAAAAAAAAAAAAAAATTTAAACTATTTTTGTAAATTAAATGTTTATAGTTTTAATACAGTATTTACATGAACCCCAGTCAGTAATACTCCATAACTACCAAAATAATCTTTGGCATATTAGCCTATTTCTTGTGACAAAATATTTGCTTGTGAATGTCTAACATTAAACACACAAACGTCCTGTAGTACATTTAGCCTTGAGTGAATTTCAGTTCTCCTTTTGGAACTTTTGAATATATTGTGCTGCATCATCTACAGTTTCTTTTTTACTAATTCCTATTTGGAAAGAAACCTAAAACAAATGGATCCCCCAATTCTCGTTCATATATAGCTTGAGGCGACAGTTCTCCATGCAATATTGTTTTATTATTTCGATATCTTTATTCTAGATGAGGAATCTGGTAAGTGGATACTGGACAGGGAATGTGCAAGAACGTGGGAACGGGTAATGAAATAGTAAGTGAAAATGAAATGGAGCGTCCTTCCCAATTTAAAAATTTGAGATATAACTAAATACGTAATGTATATTACAGAAGTAGAAGAAAATTGGGCGGTTAATTAGACCTAACTAAAAAAATGTATAAAAGAGCTATACACAGTTTTATTTATCTCTGTAAACATCCACATTTCCAATTGACTAATTTTATCCTTCTAATTTCTACAATCTACAGTGGACTGGAAAGATGGGTATGGAATAGGGATACACAAAAGCTATCGATTATCTAAAATATCGATAGTTTTTATTTATCGATACATCGATACAATTTTTCTTGTTACGATAATCGATAGTTTATCCGATTATCAACGATTGAACAGTTTTTCCATAGTAGAGATATTATTAGTACTTCAATCCAATGTTATAATTTTCGGATCACCTTGTGTGTGTGTGTGCAGTGTACCTTTCCCGTCAAAAAATAAAAACATTTAAACTGCTTTGTATTTAGCAAAATTTGTTTCTAAAGTCATATATATTTTTAGTATTTATCGTGGTAATTTTTTTTTTTTTTAAGGAAAATAACATTTGTTTTTAAAATATTGCTGGATTACTTTATGCTCGAAAACGTCATAAATAGTATATGAATTTATTTTTAATTCTAAAAGGGCATATCGGAAAATTGCCCGACAATATTCCTATCTATCTGACCTACTGGTGTGTTTTTTCTTTTTCAGACATGATTTTTTTTCGATTTTTTTAAACTTGGATATTTTTCGTTGAATAAAGTCAATAAACCGAATCAAGGTTGGGAATTTTGTTGATTTTTTTTTTTTAGAAAAATTATTTTTTTTTATTTTTTTTTATTTTTATTTTTTTTTTTAGGCACAAATTGTCTTTTTAATTATTATTTTTTATATAAAAAAATTAGTAAATAATCCTAATATTACCTAATTAAGCTATCGAACAACCCACCAATCAACCCTTTGATGGTTTGCAAGATTATTCCAGCTCTACTGAATCCTCCTATAACTCTTCTTCCGAATTTCCTATCTCAGCACTCACTAAAGGATTCTATGAGACTATGCCTTAGAGGATGAAATGGATAATAGCTCAAAATAGAGATTGACGTGACGACCCACACTCTTTCTAATGCTTTCTGCACTTCCGAGAGAGGTGCATGGAAAACCGTTAAACGTAAACACCGCAAATGCTCCAAGCGTTCTGGATCATGAAAGGGGACCCAGAGGTCTCCATCTTAGCTCAAATTGTCCAGTCTCCCAAAATCACTCACATGCATGATAACTTACTGGCAAAATCCCCGGTATCAGGCTTTGTTAACTCAACGAATGTTATATCGGATCCTAATATCGCAACTCCAATACCTTTTCAAAAAGATGGCACTTTGGTGGTGACACGTTCCTTCCCCATTTCCATGGTAACAACCCCATATCCCCCACACATTTCTGAATCTGCTTGCTTGTTAGATTCTGTTATCGCTCCCATTCCTAAACATGAGCACTCTGGTTGCTCTTCCAACGACCAACCAAATACACACAATAAGATGGACTTGGTTGAACTCAATTTATCTCGCATTCATGGCAAAGCCCCTTCACCAAATACCACTGAAAACTCTTTCCCAAAAAAGGTCGTACAACCCAAATCTGTTGTATGACTATTCCTTGCCACCAGGATTTGTTGCCCCTCCTCGTCGAGACCCACGTCTCAGCCTTTCCTCCCCCTCTGAATCCACTCCCAACATTACCCCTAGCCACATAGAGACAATTGTCTAAAAGAGACCATCCTTTTAATATTTATAACAATATAGCAATATATAATATGGAATTGTCGTGGCTACTATTCTAATTTTGAAGAACTTGTTCAACTAATAAACATATGTACACCAAAGTGCATATGTTTGCAAGAACTTCAACTATGTCATCGTGACCTCCTTTAAGGGGATGATCCAATCTTTGGCTCGGGCTGAGCCCCATTTTCACTCCCCCCTAAAAATGAACATAAAATTCGGAATCTTCAGCCGATTTTGACCCTATAACACACAAACTGTAGCTTTTTTTGCCCTCTACTAAAATGTTCTATTTCGGGTGTTTTTTTGTGTATAGTCATTTTCATTTGCATTTTCATTTTCATTTTTTTTAAACATGCTTTTTACATTTTTTGATTCACCTACAATTTTTTTCGAATGACTTCTAACTTAATATACAAAGATGAGTACATTACCAACAAAATGCCAAATTTTTGATTTTTGGCACCAATCCCAGCAATGATCCAAACTCAAAACCTACTTTTTTTTGGTTTTGCAAATGAAAAACCGATTTTTTTCCAGTCAAGCGATTAGAATGAAATTTTCAGGGCTTACGTAGTCTGGGGGAGATTAGCAGTAGTTTTAATAGGTTTGTCCTTTGAACAAATTTTCAAAAAAATTGGAAATTTTTATAAAAAAAATTTGTATACAAAAATTATCTAAGAGAAAGGTTTATCTCGCCTGACTATATACGCTCTCAAGTAGAAAAATATATTAAAAATTTTTGAAAAGTGAATAAATTTTTTTTTACTTATCCGATCAACAAATTTTTAGGCCGTATGTTGTTTACATATTTGAAGCACAAACTCAACAAATCGAAATTTCTCCCTGCATTTGTAGGTAATATACCCATCTAAGCATATTTCAAGTTAGAAGTCATTTCGAAAGTTGATATGAAAGTTCTGAAAGTAGATATGAAAATTGTCAAAAACATGGATTTTGAAAAATTTAACATTCTGAAAGAATGACTACAGTCACAGAAAAACACCAGAAAACAACGTTTTAGAGGGCAAAAAAGCTACAGTTTGGTGTTTATAGTGTCAAAATCGGCTGAAGATTCCGAATTTTATGTTCATTTTTAGAGGGGAGTGAAAATGGGGCTCAGCCCGAGCGAAAGATTGAAGCATCACCTTAACCGTCGGAATATAAATCGCCGCTAACCTCTATAGAAAGAGGTGACAATGATAGGGGAGGTGCAGGAATACTCATTCATAAATCTGTCCCCTATTCTTCAGTCCCTCTTCAAACTATACTTCATGCAGTGGCAACACGAATTCATTTGTCCACCGACCTTACTGTCTGCTCGATCTACCTGGCTCCGAGTAGTGAGTTTACTAAGGTCGACTTAGCTGATCTTTTAAGCAGCTCCCTACTTCGGTTGTTATACTAGGAAACTTCAACCTTCGCCACCCCTTATGGTCAGGGCGACTCTGTCAACTGGTCTATGTCCAAAATCCTTGTAGATCTTTTAACACCCTTTTCCCTGGAATGCCTTAACACAGGACTCCCTACAATCGAACGTTTAGATACATACTTTTCTTCCTGTATTGATATTTCATTTTGCTCCCATTCTCTTATGGATCGCTTTACCTGGTCCCGCTTTGATTATTTATACGACAGTGATCATTACCTAATAGCTTTAAATGAACTTGCACCGAGCCCAATGTTAAAATCCAACTCCAGTTGGCGTTATGACAGAGCGGAGTGGGCTCCTTTTCATCAGGCCACAGCTATCCCACCTTTCCCTTTCAATAAGCAGTTTCCGACTGTTGATTATACCTTTCATTTCTTCCAGCAAGTTGTCATCACAACAGCGGAAGCTTACATTTCGCAATCTACCGCAGGTAGGCGATCGGCAACCCCTTGGTAGTCCCAATAGTGCGCACAAGCTAACCGAGAGAAGAAGAAACTACAGGCAATACAAAAGGACCCGACGTACCACTCCAAACATGATTATTTTTCAAACAGGTTTAGTGTAGAAAGTTGCACAGAAAATATCTCGTCGCTCCAACAACGCTTCACCTTCAGTCCTTTGTTATTTGCCTAAATTAACTGATACGATATCCGCTCCTACTGCTGTTGCAGATGCATTAGGTTATAGTTTTGCTAGCCACTCGAGCTCTTTCCTCTATCCTGAAGCCTTTCAAAAACTGAAAATTAGCACTGCACTGCCAGACCTTTCAACAGCGAAAGGGCAAGATCATATCTTTAACCGTCTTTTACACTTGCAGAGTATCAAACTGCACTGTCGAAAAGCAAAGACGGTGCCTTTGGACCAGATATAATTTCACATATTATGCTCCGTCATATTCACCCCTCTGCATCAGCGTTTTTACTGGATCTGTAGGACAGAATCTGGATAGAATCCTCTTTTCCCTCTATTTGGACAGCAGCTTTTGTAATCCCTATCACCAAACCTGGGAAAGATCCGAAGTTGGCGGACAACCAAAGACCAATTTCGCTTACCTGTCATACCTGTAAATTAATGGAGAAAAATGGTTTAGGCCGCTTCTCCTGTTTGGCAGATCGCCAAGCTTTTCAAACTTCCAGTTGGGTTTCCGCAAAAAATCGTTCGACCGCGGATCCCTTTTTAAAACTGGACCATGACATCCGGGAAGCCTTCTCAACTGGTGGGATGGTTCTTGGTATCTTTTTGACCTTGAAAAAGCTTTTGACTTAACGTGGAGAACTGGGGTTCTCCTTAAACTCCACTCGCTCGGATTCAGAGGATAGCTTCCTCTTTTCATTAAATGCCTTCTGTCAAATAGATCCATCTATGTTCGGTGCTCTTCTGTTTCTTCACTCCACAAGGATGAAGGCATTCCGCAGGTAGTGTTCTAAGTGTATTACTGTAGTGTTCTAAGTGTATTACTATTTGTTCTCGGATTTAACGACATTGTTATTTCTATCCCGAGCCCACGGTTTAATTTTATCTATTTTCTAAGGTGGTTTGGAAGGTATAGAGCCTGCGGGTTCCTTGCGCAGGTCTTATCTACCACAGCCGTTGCCAGACTGTCTTTTCCTTTTTATCTTCCTTTTGAAAAGAGCTAATATTGCTAGAGCTGTACCTTATGGTTGGGGGATAGAATAGAAATATCAGCAATAGAGCGGAGTAGAGACGTTCAACCCCCATTGTTGAGAGATCTTATCTTACCTCCAATACGTGCTACGTTGAAAATTGCGTTCAGGAAAAGACCCAGTCTGCGACACACGGCTGGTGTTTGGATAGTGCTGGGCTTGTGTCGTTATGAGGTTAGAAACCTAGCAGGTTCTTTTATAAGAATACAGAGGCTTATGGCGAAGTAACTGCTCACCGGTCCTACACAGAACGCGTCAGAGGTTGTAGTATGAGTCGTACCGCAGTTCTTGGGATGACTTGACAGTCTTATAATGGACGATATTTCTAAGGACTTCGGTATCTAGATGACGCGACTTTAACCATATGGGGCGACGGGAGTTGCGAGCATGCTACCAACGTCCTTAAAAGAACCTGTGTCATTTCAGCGTGCTTGCCTATTACGATCATAACGTTCTTTAATAGCATCAATATAGATGGGATCGCATTCCGCCGCTCAGAATTGTGAGAGCTGTAAAGTTCTTCTATAGGGTGTCGCCTGAGTTGTTGGGATGGGTGAGATCTTAGAATTCGCCGAAGCGCTAATGTAGTGTTTTGTGGAAGGTTAGAGGCGTTTGCCGCATCAAGGGAACTAGCGCGGTGCGAACACTTACTAACTCAGTTTAATTGCAGTATGCGGTAGCGTCCACGCATTTGGCTAATGAAATGGATGCGACTTACGGATCTCTCTGTCAATTTTGTCTGGAACGTATGCAGAAGCTTGGCTGAGAATCTGATAGAGAGTGCGAGAGAGCGACTCCCTCATCAGTCGTCTACAGATCCCCCCCTACAGGAGACCAGTCTGAAATGCAGGCGACTGTGGGTAGAAATACTTTGAAATGGCGACGCCATATAATGAGTTGGAACCACTCTCATATATCTTCTGGTCATCATGGGCATCAGCGTACTTCTGAGACCGCTTTTCTGAGTACACTTCGCGCTTTAGCTATGAATAACTCTGCCAAAGTAGCGCTCAAAAGATAGGTTACATGTATGAAATCACACTCCTTTGAGCTCCTTTCCGTGCGCTGGGGAGAACAAAGGCTCTGGCTCAGAGATGCAGTCGCCTATTTATTCACGGTGTTAAATTGGTATGACAAACAGAACGTTTTCATGAATTAGATCCGTAAAAAGACAGCTCCTGCGTTAGCATACGGATCTAGCTATTATAACAAAAGGTATGAGCTGACCCTCAATGCAGTTTCTTGCCCAACTGAGGACAGATAGGAGGCTCTCTGAAGATACATCCGTTATGGCTATTTAACCGCTGCTCCCATAGACCATCTGCCTAGTCCTGACCTCTCTCTCTCTCTCGAAATCTACTAACCCTGCTGCCTTGTTACAGGTATTATTCGTCTCATTCCAAAGTTCACAGTGGATTTACTCCAGTGTTTACTGACCAGGACCAGTGTGGGTGTGTCTGCTGTCTTTCCTGACCGTAACCTCTCCCCTCATGCTTCAATTTTTACTGCAGAATTAATGGCTATAATGATTGACCTTTCTCGAATTCTATTATTTAACCAAGACCACTCTTATGTCATTTATTCAGATTCGCGCAGCGTTCTTCAGGCGCTTAAAACCCCCTATTCTAAAAACACAATGGTATCCGCTGTACAACAATTTCCTAGGCTGCTCTACTCCCGTAAGACAAATCATACTATGTCGAACTCTCTCACATGTAAGGGTAACTGGCAACTGAATCGTTGAGAGAGAGAGGCCAAAATGACCGCCTATTCTTTTTGGAACTGTTTCAGGTACCTCCCGGATGCCATTCGACAAGGTAGTCTCCCATCAACTGATTATTATCCTGCTCTCCGACAGGGCTTCCGGTCTTATTGGCAAGAGTGCTGGGCGAGTAATCAGCGGGGAGCGAAACTCGAAATATAAAGCCGAACCGAACATTGGTGAGTGGTCCCCCTCTCACCGACGAAAGCGCTTACACGAGGTAATACTTGCACGCCCTCGTATTGGCCATATCAATATCACACAGCCACTACATGTCACGGGACTCTCCCCCAATCTGCAAATTTTGCCTTCACCATACCCCGCAATCTGTTCACCATATCTTCATAGATTGTCCAAAGCTGGACCCCAATCGCCGTCGTCATTTTCCTACTTTATGGTCCATAACACTTTCAAAAAGGTTATCCTAAATCTTATCTGAATCCTCTCACTTTATCAGTAACTTTTTTCTTATCTTCAAGAACTAAATATTCTTTATAATATATAATTTTGTTATGCAATATTAGGACTATTTATAATGTCTGAACATAGTTTTAATCAGTTTTTCATTTATTTTTGACTGAATATTTATTTCGCCATCCAAATTTTCTAACATTTAAAATATGTATATGCCAGGACCCACCCATGGAATTGATTATTCAACCCAGTGTGGCCGCTTCTCTGTGGGCCGTGGTGGGTCCTCTACATTAACTTAAAAAAATAAAATTATATAATATATATATATATATATATATATATATATATATATATATATATATATATATATATATATATATATATATATATATATATATTATAATAATATATATATATATATATATATTATATTATCTAAACTGGGGCGAGAATTTTAAAAACTCGACTGCGGAACATGGTGGCGCTTGGTTTGGGATAGCTGGCCTTAAAGTTTGATTCCTGTGA
>JABUQX010038306.1:10000-24582 GCA_015478945.1 Trachelipus rathkii
TTTTCCCATGCTTGACGTGTATAAGCCCAAGCCCAATAGTCGTTTTTTTCTGACCCTTTAAAAAAAAAATGGCAAATATTGAGTAGGGAATTTAATTCCGAATGCCATTGACCTTGTTGCTCAATCTGAAATTGTTTAATAGTTAGTGCGAAAAGCGTTTCCTTCCTTTATACAACATATACTGTATCTTCGCAAATCCATAGACTTAAGAATATCTTCCACCTTTTTTATATTGTTATGATCAGGGCTGCGAAGCCAAGCAAATTTTTAATTCTCGGCTCCGATACCGGCTCCAGCATTTAAAATTCAACCCGGCTTTCCAGATCCCGGCCTCCGGCTCAGGCATGTTTACATAACGCGCGGCCCTGCTCGACTCCCTGGCTGCTTATCAATTTAAAAATTCGAGATGCCGGGATCTTCTCGACTCCGCATTTAAAAATGTTTCGGGCATCTCCGGACTCTCGCTCCGGCTCCGCTCCGACCCCAGATTTATCATTCCTTCTCCATTTACAGTCCATGAAACTCATTAAACCTCTGATATAAAATTTTTTGAGGGAGATGAAATTAAATTTTTAACTGACATGTTTTATTACATGAGAATTTAAAATTAGAGAAATATTTTTAAAGATAAAATAGGAATTTTATTAAGAAAAAAGAGATTTTTAATTTCTTCTTCTTCCTAAATATTTAAATTATATATTCATATTGACAGCAAGTAAAAGGGCAGCTTGCCAGTTTTACAACACATTTTTGTTATTACCCACTATTTGTACTCCAAATTGGAGAGCCTAACCTTGGGTTAAAAAATGATACCCAACTTTTAACCTTTTTTTTGACCTTTTTCTGACCGCGTCACTGTTGATTTCCTTAGGGATGATTTTTGCCTGTCCCTTTACCTTTCTTTCGGGCCTTACTTTTTGGGACTTTACCTTTTTTCGACCAACCTTTGGTCTTCCATGGGCAATAATGAACCCGTATTTTTTGAGAACCCAATTTTTTTTGAGAAACCTAATTTTTTGAGAAACCTCAATTTTTGAGAACCCCTAAATTTTGAAGAAACCACTAAATTTTTGATGAAACCTAATTTTTTGAGATCTAAATTTACGGCAACCCTAATTTTTTTAGCAACCTTTAATTTTCGGCAACCCTCTTATTTTTTTTCGGACAGTTGCGCCAAACGTTGCGTCCAGCAACGTTGTACGTATTACACCCCATTTTATTCCCCCCTAATTTTTCGACGTCGGGCCATTTTTGCCACGGTAATTTTTGATCTCTTTAGGGGCTTGCCCTATTTTTTGATGTCTTACTTGTTTATCCACGCCTTTGACCAGATCCATCGGCAATTTTGCCACGCTAATTTTCTTACATCACTCGTGGCCAACACCGTCACCATTATTTCGTTCCTTAAATTGTACGCATGTATGGACCTACCCTAACTTGAACACCTACACACGTGCCGTCGCGCAAGACACACACACACACATCACACACCACACACACACATCCCACACCCCAACGCTTTCAGTCATTCACTATGATACTTACATTTATCCATAGACACATTACATTTAACACTTATACAATCACAGTGCGCCCGTAGCGCAACCACATAACACCTTGACAGATACCCAGTGTCACAATTTGACCACACGGTAATATTTTTGTCCTTCCTTATCCGGACTAACCTTTTTCTGCATCCTTATATTGTTGAACCCTGATATTGTGCCTTGACCTTTGCACATACCCATGGGTCAAGATCAAACGCACGATAAATTAAAAGGATTTCGTTGATCAAACTGATGGAATTCATTTAATTTATAACCATGATTCTTTATTGTTAGTGTTAGAACTTGTCTTAGCTAAATAAGGATATTAAAATTCTTGTGCTTGCCAAGTGAGTATTGGAGTGCCAAGTGAGTGCCACATAGTGCCATGTGAGTGCCACATAGTGCCAACTGAGTGCACTTTTTTCAAGCCTTTTTCCAGCCTCCCCTGAGCCTAGAAAGCCTAATACGGGTGTCTACCCCTAGGTAATCAGGTATGAGGAATCGATTGGGTGTAATATTATCAATCTTGTAAGAATGCTTCCTACTATGATCACTCTTTTTATACCACTTATAAGCACTTACACTCTCCATAGACACTTACATAAACCATATACACTTACACTCACACCACACACAGCTAACACTTACACTCACACACTCGATATTTTGATGCCTCTTAAGCATTAAACTGACCTCAGCCAATGATGCCGTCAGCATTAATGCCCAGCATGATGCCTAGCATTAATGCCGTCACATTGATTCTCAGCATTAATGTTCAGCATTGATGCCTCAACTTTCTAAAGGTCAATCTTTGATGACTCATCTTTGATGACGTCATCTGTGATACCATCTATATTGATGATTCATCTTTGATGATATCACCTTTGATGGCTTCATCTCTACCACACATCAAGAACGAGTTAATATAATGTCCTCCCAAGTCATCCTGCCACTCAGCAGCAAGCCCCCCCGCAAAGATGAGGCCCGCACCCCGCAGGTGCGACCCGCCGCGCGAGTGAAGAAATATATAGAACTATGAGTCAATCAATACATTTTTACTAACAATTGTACGAAATTTATTTAAAGAACATTACTACTACCTTAATGGCAGTCAAGCAGTTAAAACAATAGAGGTTGTTTATACCTAACACCTAAGGGATTAGTAATGCCTTTGTTTACCGCTTCTTGCTGCTTAACTTCTCTGCATTTTACTGCTTTACTCATGTTTACTGCTTTAACTCTCTGCTTTAACTTTTTACTACTCCGCTTTACTGTTTTAAGTCGTTTTACTGCTTTACGCTTTAACTCATGTTTTTATTAACATTGTTTCTTTTACTATTTGTATTTTGTTTCTTAATACCTTTTTATTTATTATTTCTATTTTTAGTTTTGACACATTACTTGTTATTTTTAATTTGTAAATGTAATAAGTAAAAACTCACAGACGTTTCTGGTTAATAAACGATTTTTTAATTTTAATAAATATTAGTACTCTAAATTTATTATTAAAAACAATATACTTTACATACCTTAAAGCAGTAAACCGGTAAATCAAACCACAGTTGTGTTATTAACCTAACACCTAGGGAGATTAGATGCTTTTACTGCTTTACTGCTTAACTTTCTGCTTAATAGCGCTTAAACTCATGTTTTACACTGTTTTAACTTCTGGCTTACTGCTTTAATCATGTTTACTGCTTTAACTCTCTGCTTAACTGTTTTAACTCTCTGCTTTACTGCTTAAACTCATATATTTATATAACATTGTGTTCTTCTTTAATACTTTTATTTTATTTCGTATTTTTATTTTGTTTAAATACTTTTATTTTTAATATTTGTAATGTAAGAATAAAGAACACACAGAAGTGTCGGCTATAGTACTAACATGTTTAATTTTGACAGTAAAATGTCAGAAATTTGATTAAAAACAATATATCTTACAAACCTTAGATGCAGTAAAGCATTAAAACAATAGAGGGTGTTATACCTGAAACACCCTAGTGGGATGTTTCGAGCCTTTTGTTCTTACTATCTGCTTTACTGCTGAAACTTTCTGCTTTACTGCTCTGACTCATGTTTAAGCTGCTTAACTTTCGCCTTTAAGGCTGCTTTTAACTCATGCTATAGTCTGCTTTAACTCTCTGCTACTGTTTTTCACTCCCTGCTTTTATTCTGTTTTAACTCTCTGCTTTACTGCTTTAACTCATATATTATTTAACTTTATGTTTTCTTTTATTTATTTTATATATTTGTTTATTTATTTTATTATTATTGTTTATTATTTCTATTGAAGTATTATAGGAGCTGTATTGCTTTTTAGAAGTGCCTTTTGTATTTACGAGTTCTGTAAATCACACACATATCACACACAGCACACAGCACACACAACACATTTATCACATCATTCACAGCACACACACACAACACACACCACACACACATAAACTTACACACACATTCACTATGGACACTTATACACACATTCAACATGACACTTTATAGATACTTGCACTTACATTACACTTATACACAGGCGGTCACACACACACACACTTACACTTATACGCACACACACATTGACACCTACATTTATCCATAGACACTTACATTTCACTTACACTTACTTACACTTGGTGTGTTGTTCTAACACAGGATTTACTGTACACTCACGACACAGATTTACCTACACACAGATTTTACTTACACTCGAACACAGATTTACACAAAACACAGCCACACACACACACACCAACAACAACCACACACAAAAACACCTACGCACACTCACTTACACATCTAACGGTATAATTTATTAAAACATTTTAATTTAATTAAACGACATGTAAAATATTGATTAACTCATTCAAATACAACTAATAATTATTTCAAAGTTTCTGAAAACTCTATAATAAATCAATCATTATCTTTGAACAAAGAATTTAATATTAACTGTTAATACCTTTTGTTTATAAATTTATAACTATCAAGTTAAAATAACTTTTTACTAAAATTTTATGAAATTTATTAAAACATATTTTTACGTAACTCTTAAAGCAATAAATTCAGTTAACTCCAGTAAAGGCCAGCCCCTACATGCACCCTCTCATCAAAGCTACTGGCCTACTTGTTGCTATTCACTTACGCTTTACATATCTTTAGCCATGTAATAAGTATAATAATAACAATAAGTCTTCTCTGCTAACATAACATGTATTTTATTAAAATCCTCTAAGTTTTATTTAAAAATAACAATTATACTCTTACATTTATCTTTTTTATAGTAATTTTAGCTATAAATAATTTCAAAGTTGTATTTTTATTTTGGTTTCTTTTATTATTATTATATTATCTATGTACAGTGACAACCATCACGAGAAAACACAACATACTGCCGTGACTCCTTACAGATCACGAAACTTGTACCTCTACTCCTCTGTAAACATTGTGTTGAAATAACACTTTAGTCTAAATTTAGGATAATCCTTTTTGTAACCCGGGCGATTTAAGCCTAATTCCAGGTCAAAATAATTTTCAAACTGACCTTTTTCTGTAAAATGGTGGTGTTGGAGTTACTTAGTTTAGTAAATTTAGCCTCAAACTTAGGAGTAAGTCTTTTTGTAGACGGGCCGATTAATCCTAGATGACCAGGTCTCAAAAGAGGTAATTCCCGCTTATAGACAAGATCATTGTTAATATATCTTTTATAATTATATAGCAGAAGTGAAACATGCTGGATCGGTTAAGATCCTTTAAGCAGGTAAAAGGAATGCTTTCCTACTTGTGATTTGTCGGGTATCCCTATCTCCTATAGTTGACCTCGTATGTTGATTGTCGATGAATATTTTATCGTTCTTTGGAAAATTTAACTTTGTTCTTTTAAACTGTATTTGAGTTCGCAGTGTGGTGTTTTAGTTAATCTTTTGTAGACCAAAACTCATTTTAAAATCAATAGTCATTTAGCTGTTAAGCGGGCTAACAGAGTATCTGATTTGTATTAAAAGTGTTTTATTTTGACTAAGTGTATATCATAGTGTATTATAGATAAAAATAACTTATACATTGAGGAAGTAATTATTAATTCACAAGATAGATAATAATTAATTCATAAGCTAACCACCAGGCCACCAGGGCTCACATGGACACCACCCGCAAAGGCAGCAAACCCCGGCCCCCGCTGGTGCGTCCCGCGCGTCCCGCCCAGCACCGCGTTGCGCCCGCAGCGCGCCCAATAATTCCGCGTCCCGCCCGCCGCGGTGCGCCCGCAGCGCAATATTCCCCGGGAATTATTATTTAGAACACACATACTACACACACACGCACACATAACACACGCACACCACGATACCCCCAGACACACACCGAGTGACCCCAAAACACCCGCATGACCACTTACACATATAACTGTATAATTTATTTAAAAGCATGTTTATTTTTATTTATATTATCTTAGTGTTATTACTTCATCCTATTGTTATTA
The DNA here is from genome assembly GCA_015478945.1 of Trachelipus rathkii. NCBI lineage: Eukaryota > Metazoa > Arthropoda > Malacostraca > Isopoda > Trachelipodidae > Trachelipus > Trachelipus rathkii. The sequence continues at coordinate 16,025 of JABUQX010038306.1, forward strand.
TTATCTAGAACACACATACACAAACCACACACGCCACATTACACACACAACATTAACACATCCAGACTCACACGCACACTCACTTACACATATAGCGTTATAAATTTATTAAAACATTTTTATTTATTATTATACCCTTAGTTGTTTCTTTACTTCATGCTCATTGTATTATTATTTTTAGACGCACTACCACACGCACACACACTCACACTCACGCCACACCACACACACACACACTCACACCACTATACATCACAATAAAGATTTACTTCCTTAAAACATTTTATTTTGTTTCAAGTTATACTTAGATTGATGTACTTCATGCTCATTGTTATTATCTTTTAGAACACACCTGAAAACCAGACCCACAACACCAACACACACTACACACACACATACACACTCTCACACAGTGCGCACCATGCACCAAATGCGGTAGATTTCGAGCAGCAAGGCATAGCGCTCAGCTTTTGAGGCGCGAAGGTTGATGTCTCGAGTTTGATGCCTCAGCTTTTGATTGCTCAAACTATGATACCATTCAGTCTTATTGCTGCACCTCAGCTGTTGACGTCAATTTAAATACCTACTTGGTACCTCAGCTTAGTGTTTCATCTTTATGACTCATCTTTGACAGATATGAGGTTAATAAAGGCTAAGAAATGTAAGTGGTCCTCATAGTGCGACAGTGTATTAACGCGCATGTACTTCAGATGTTATTCGTATGATGAAGGTATGGAAACTTTAAACATACAGAGGTAGACGTTTTACCCCATTAGGGATTGGGAGTTCTCTTGCGAAGTTAATCTTAAGGTACCCAGAAAACCGGTGAGATACACACCGGTTGACGATATCGCTCAGCTCCCTTACGGGGCTATGAAGATCTTGTTATTCGGCCGCGATTATGAACCAAGCGATTCATTGCTGGGGTGGGCTCCGCGTGGACGCCGGGTGCGCCCGCTCGCGGACCAACTGTCGACGCCCTCGCGGCGCAACGCGCGACGGGACGCGGCCGGGACGCACAGCGGGTTGCCGGGCTTCTGGCTCCTTGTGCGGTGGGCTCATGCTGGCCCTGGTGTTACTTATGACTACGGTGAATTAGATTATTACTATCTAGTGAAATTAATAATTATTCCTCAATGTAGAGTATTTATTTATAAAGTAGTGCATATTACACTTAGGTAAAAATAAAACGACTTTTTAAATACAAATCAAGGGATGAACTTGTGCACCGTTAACCAAGTAAATGACTATGAGTTCAAAGAGTGTTGGGTCTGAAAGAGTAATAAAGACACCACACCGTGCTCAAACATAGTTCTACTAAGAACAAGAGTTAATTCTTCACAAAGACACGATAAAGGATTAATTCTCGACCATTCACAATATCGACGGTCATATAGGAGAGTTAAGGTACCTGCCGACAATCACACAGTTATAGGCAACAGTTCCTTTTTGGACCTGCTTAGAACTGGATACTTACCGGATCTCAGTGCATGGTTCAGAGTTGAAATATGTATATAAGGAATATGCTTAATAATTGAACATAGAGCTCTTGTCTATACCGGATACCTTTTGACCCTGGTATTAGAGATTAACTTGGCGCCGCCGTCAACAAGGCTTTATCCTAAATGTAGGCCTATAATTTAGGCCCTACACGTAGTTATTGTCACACACATTTTACAGGGAAAAAAGGTCAGTTTGAAATATATTTTGACCTTGAATTAGGCCTAAATCGCCCGGGGTACAAAAAGCATTATCCTAAATTTAGACCTATAGTAGTTATGTTATTTCAACACATTTACAGAGAGAGAGAGGTCATTTTCGTATCTGTAAGGAGTGGCGTTGTTGTGTTTTCTCGTTTTATAGAGATTCACGTAGTAATAATAATAATAATAATAACAGAAGACCAATCTAGTTTTCACAAAACATTTGTAAATATTTTTTAGTTAACATCGAGTGAATAATTATGAAATTATGTAAGTTTGTTTATTCGTTTAAGAATAAAAAGCTTAGAATGATTTATAATAAAAATTACATGTTTATGTCTAGCAGAGGAAGACTTATTTTGTTATTTTATACTTCTTCACATGGCTTAAGAGATGTTAAAGCATAAGTTGGAATTCGAACAAAGACGTGGCATAGGCTTATGTACGAGGAGGAGTGACTAGGGCTGCCTTACTGGAATATACTTAGATTCATTCAGTGCTTTATGAGGTCGTAAAATTGATATGTTTTTCAATGAACCAATTTCAGGCAAATTTTTTTATAAAGTTTATTTTAAAACCGATATTTATATAATTTATAAACAGAAAGTATTAACAGTTAATAATAAATTCTTTTCAAAAAAGAGTATGATTGATTTATTATAGAAGTTTCTTAAGAAACTTTGAAATATTTTATTATACTTGAACCAAAAACACAATAAATCTGTATCTAATTAACAAACAATAAAATGTTTTAATAAATATACGTTATATGTGTGTGTAGGTGTGCTGGTGTGTGTGTGTGTGTGTGTTGTTGTGTGTTGGTGGTGTGTGTGTGTGTGCTGTAAATCTGTGTGCGGAGTGTAAAGTAAATTTGTGTTAGGTAAATCTTGTTTGTGAGTGTTAAGAAAATCCCTGTGTGTGAGTGGTAAGTTGTAAATGTTAAGTTGTCTATGAGATAAAATGTAAGTGTCATAGTGAATGAGTGTATAACGATAGTATCATAGTTGAAGTGCTGTGTATACAGTTGAAGTGTGTGTGTGTGACCGCATTGTTGTATACATTTAAATGTTTGTGGTCACATTTTGTAAATGTATGCGTCCATGATTTGAATATGTTTATACGTCACATTTTGAATGTGTGTAACATGTAGTTGTGTTTGTGTGTGTGTGTGTGTGTGTGTGTGTGTGTGTTGGTGTGTGTGTGTGTGTATGTTGTGTTTACGAATAATAATAAAAAGGCCTGAAGTAATTACCAATAAGAAGAGTTCGTTAAGAGCAATAAAAATAATAAAATAACTCGTTAATCTTTAAAAAAAAAATGAAAAAAGAAATTCAAAAGAAAACATTTCTTGAAAGAAAATATATTATGTTAAAGCAATAAACAAGATAATTAAAACATAAAGCGAGGAGAGTGTAAGAACCAAGTATAAGCAGAGAGTTAAAGGCAGTAAAACATGAGTAAAGCAGTAAAGCAGAAAGTTAAAGCAGTAAAAACATGAGTTAAAGTAAGCAGTAAGTCAGAAAGTTAAAGCAGTAAAGCAGTACACACAAAAGGTCATACTAATCCCAGGTGTGTAGGTAATAACGACCCTCTTAATCTGTTTTACTGCTTTATGCTTTATGAGGGTTGTAAAGTATATGTTTTAATAAATTTCTACAGATTTTATTATAAATAAAATGTTATATTGTTTAAGAATCTTTCTCTCCTTTTTTTTATATACGAAACATAAAAAATAAAAAGTATTAAGACAAAATAAACAATACAAATAATAATAAAAAGTATTTAAGAGCGCTGAATTAAATAAAATATGAGTTAAGCAGTAAAGGCAAAGAGTTTAAACAGTAAAGCCAAGAGTTTAAAGCATAAAACATGAGCTTAACAGTAAAGCAGAAAGGTTAAAGCTAGTAAATTACATGAGTTAAGCAGTAAAGCAGAAAGTTTAAAGCCAGTATAAGCAGTAAACAACAGGCATACTAATGCCCTGGTGTTAGGGTAATTATACATGCTATTGTTTTACGTGCTTACTGCTTTTATAGGTGATGTAAATCTATGTTTTTAATAAAATTTGTACAATTTTATTAAATAAAAATGTTTATATAACCGAAACTCTGTGTTTTTTTATTCTTTACATTACAAATAAAAATAAAAAGTATAAAACAGAAATAAAAATAGAAATAATAAATAAAAATTTAAAACAAAATAAAAAATATAAAAGAAAACAATTGTTAATAAATATAGTAGTATGATAGCAGTAAAGCAGAGATTTAAAACAGTAAAGCAGAGAGTAAAACAGTAAACGCAGAGAGTTAAAGCAGTAAACATGAGTTAAATCATACAAACCAAGCAAAGTTAAAGCAGTAAGCAGTAAAAAAAAGGCATACTAATCCCTAGGTGTAGGTAATAACACCTCTATTTTTATGCGCTAGCATAAGGTATGTTAAAGTATATTTGTTTTTAATAAAATTCGTAATTTAAGAGGAAAAGATATGACTCATATAATATATTTTCATCGCGCGCGGGTCGCACCTGCGGGTGCGGGCTCGGGGGCCTTTGTGCAGAGGGCGCATGGCCCTGGTGGCACTTAGAACGTGGGAGACATAATATTAACTCTGTTCTATGATGTGGGTAAAAAGATGAGCCATCAAAAAAGGTGAGGCATCAAAGCTGAATCATCCATATAGATGGTATCAAAGATGACGTCATCAAAGATGAGTCAGTCAAGGAGAACCTCAGAATTTGGGCCCTCAAGCTGAAGACATTAATTGCCTGAGGAATCAATGCTGTGCATTTAATGCGAGCTCAATGCTTCGGCATTAATGCTGAGGCATCATTGCTGAGGCATCGATGCTGAGGCATCAAAATATTCCGAGTGTGTGAGTGTAACTTGTACTGTGTGTGGTGTGAGTGTAGAGTGTATATGGTTTACATGTAAGTGTCTAATGGAGAGTGTAAAGTGCCTGTATAGATTGTCATCAAAAATCTAACTCATAGAGAATGTTGGCCGCTATCTAGAGTGGTAAATATACACAATCGATTCTCATACCTTCTACCTCAATAGGGGTATGAGCACCTCCTATTAGGGCTAAATTCTGATCGCGCGTCAGGGACGCTATGAAAAGGGCTTGAAAAGAGTAGCACTTCAGGTAACTGTGCACTCACTTGGCACTATGTGCACTCACTTGGCACTTCATTGGCACTTCCACTTGGCACTCATTGCGCTCACTATTCACACCTGGCCTCTCATTCTAATACTCATGATGAATACATTGACGAACACAATCAAACATACTAAGCATATTATACGTGTTGGGATACCATCAAAGCCATTTAATTAGCGTGGGTCTCAAAATTGACCCATGTATTGCATAGGTCAAAGCGAAATATCAGTGGTCAAAGCAATGTAAGGCATGCAGAAAAAAGGGTTAAGTCCTAAAAGGAAGAAAAAAATTTCCGTGGTCCCAAATTTGAACCTGGTACGTGCAATGGGTTGTATGTGTGTGCGCACTGCGCACGTGTGTATAAGTGTAATGTTAAGTGTCTATGGGTAAAGTGTAAGTGTCATAGGGAATGTAGTATAGAGTGGTGTGTGTGTGTGTGTGTGTGTGTGTGTGTGTGTGTGTGTGTGTGCGCACGGATGGAAATCTAGGTGTTCCAAGTTAGGGTAGGTCCATACTTCGTACAAATTTAGTGAACGAAAATTATGTGACCGGGTGGCCGGAGTGGTAAAAAATAGCGTCTGGGCCAAAATTTGCCCATTGGTATCAGGCACAGGTCGGTCAACACAGGTAAAGACACTAACAAAATTAGGGCCTAAGCCCCTAACAAGGAATCAGAAAAAGATCAATAAATCTACCGTTGGCAAAATGGCACCCATCTGTCGTAAAAATTAGGGGGCGTAAAAAAGGGGGGGTAATAACGTACAACGGTTCCTGACGCAACCGTTTGGCGCAACCCTTCTTCGATAGGGTTGCCAAAAATTAAGGGTTCTCAATCTTCGAAGTGTTGCCAAAAATTAGGGTTGGTTCTCAAAAATTTAGGGTTCTCTAAAAATTAGGGGTTTCATAAAAAATTGAGGGTTCTCAAAAATTAGGTTCTCAAAAAATTAGGGTTCTCTCCAAAATACAGTGGGCCAAAGATTTGACGGCATGGAAGCCGGACGGTTGGTCGAAAAGAAAAGGTAAGTCCCCAAAAGGTAAAGGGCCCCCCGCACCCCCAAAAAGGGTTTAAAAAAGGGGAAGTAAATATCACCCCAGGAAAACAACGTGGCGTCATTAAAATCAATGATATAAAAGGTTTAAAAAAAAATTTTGTGGGCTTCAAAAATCTGTTTTATACGTCATATCAAGTATTGTCTCGCATTTGGAGTAAACAATTGGGGGTAAAAAAAACTGTGCTGGCAAAATTGCTCGCCCTACTACTGTGAACGTTTAATGAACTGCCTGTACAACGTTAGTAATAATACACTATTGTATGATTTTTTTTTTCTAATAAAGAATAAAAATCATATTTTATGATCATCATATACGTTAAAAATAATCCTCGTTGAACCTATGAGCCTGCGAATGATATGACAATAATTTTATTCAAAACAGATTTTTGTAATGAATATATTATATATAATATACGCTATAATATATATATAATAAGTAATACATTATAAATATATATAATATGTATATAAATATATATATTAATTTAAAAAAATATATTATTTAGGAATATATTAGCCCACAAAATAAGAAAAAAAAAAAAAAAAAGAACAGTAAATATATAACTTTATATAATATATATATGTCACTATAAACGTATTATATAAATATATAATAATATACTATATATATATTATATAATATATATATATATATATAATATATTATGATTATATATATACTATATACTATATAATTATATATATTATATATCTCTTCACCTTTTCTTCCTAACTTTTAAATAATTTCTGAATTTAGCTTGTAGTCAAATGTCTTAATGTCTTAATGTAACATTGTTTTGAAAAAATAACCCTTCAAAAAACCTCCTTTAATGATTCCATAATTCCGTTTATTATTTTTAAAGGGGCGATTAACAGTTTAACATTCACTGGATTTTTAGGCAAGAGCTGTATGAAAAAAGCCTATTGCAAAATCTTGATAGCACTTGGGATTGCTCTTAACATGATACTTTGATTTCGGCATTTCATAATATCCATCTAATGACTTTATGGAATTCTATGACCTTGTATTCTAGAAGATATATAGGTGATTCGGTTATCATAAATTATTTTAGTCTTTCAATCGTTTTCTGCACCCAATTTTCCATTATCGCAATGTGCACTCATGAAGTAGAAGGAGTCGTGGAAAAAAGTAAAAGCACCAGCTTAAATGGAGGATTTCCGCTGTGAACTAGATCTCCTATTTATTTCATTATAAGATTCATTTGTGGTCGCATGACAGACACTGAATCACAACATTTGCTATGGAGCTAGCATAAGCCATGTCGTCTTTCCCACGTATTTTAAAATATAAAGTGATTAAGGAGGGCCATATTGCGAGAGTACATTGAAATAATGACACCTATTGCTGTAAGGCTTGATATGTTGCAGGAAGGAAGAACTGGAAGCGTATCGCCTTGGCGGAGTTACTATTTTGGCCTAGATCCTCTTCAGAATCTGGTCTCTCAAAGACAAGATGAGGGATAATGCAGCATTATATCGTAGTAGGTGGAGAAAATTTTAGAACTATGCCAAAAACTTAGTCAGCTACTTCCAACTCACCAAAGGCTAAACAAATTAGAAAATCATGGAAATGCGATAAGCTTGCATCACCAATAGGTTGGCGTTGGTTAGTCCGGCCAGTATATATTCTGATGATTTGTTGTTGTTTGCCTTTATGGCAAACACGCCGTTCCTGGCATCCTCTAATCTTTCAACTGCGGAGCTGGTCGTTAGGTTAATTGAGGGGGAAGTACCCTGTTCTCTCTGTGTTCCGATAAGCTGCCAAGCCACCAAGAGTATCTCGAGGATGAATAAAGTGTAATATGCATCGTTGATGCTTACTCGTGCCCACATTAAGGCAACTGAAGGTGATGGGACTGATTCTGAAAGTTGCCATTGATCGGTGACGTTATTATTATATAATTTGGAACATGTTCCGACGTTTACAGCATTTCTCTAGTATATATATATTATATACGTATATCTATATAACTATAGTACTATATATATATTATATATTATATTATAATATATATATATATAGTTATATACTTATAGTTTATATATATTATATATGTATTTATATTATATTATATATACTATATATACGCGTTATTTTATAGTGATATATATATTATATTATATATTTAATATATATATACATATAATTAATATATATATTATATATATTATATATATAATATATGAAATCATATATATTATATACTATATATTATATAGTATAAATATAGGCTATATATATATAGTATATAATACATATATATATTATATATTATTTATATATTATATTATAATATTATAATATATATATATATAGTATATATATATATATAATATATATTATATATATATATATAATATTATACTATATAAATAATTATATGTTATTATATATATAATATATTTATCACATTACATGACTATATTGCACAATATCACTAGCTGACATATATCGTTCAAATATGAAACTTAAAAGAAGATTTGAGTTCTTTAAAGTCCATTTCTTTTCAACCAAAGATGGTTTCATCTCACAAAATTGGATATATTGGTCCAGCGCTAGAGCATTCCGTCTGGAGAGAAGTTGGAACAAATCTTGGTTAACCTGGTCTGCAGTAAATGTTCAC
>JABUQX010038307.1:0-2500 GCA_015478945.1 Trachelipus rathkii
ATTTGTTGATATCCGTATAGGCTTATTGAAATTTGTGTATATATTAATATTTTGGGGATATATAGATATAGATAGGTTTAGCTAGAAAGTTAGGAGTTTGTGTGTATATATATATATATATGTAGGTATATTGATATTTTCTGGTATTATATTAATGAAAAATCTTATCTTGTGTTTTTCTTTCGACCTTCCCACTAGAGACGTGAACCCTTGCCGCTTGGCTCAGTATATCCCCGTCAGCACGTTGTGTGGGCACGGCAACAATATTTGGGGCTGTTCGGCGTTCTCCAAGGTGGTTGGGTTCGGAATACTAGGCATACTGAGAGGAGCATTAGGTGTAGAATCCTAACGAACTGTAAGTAGAGGAAAAAAATTGTTTTCATTGAGTTGCAAAAGAAAAAAGTGTTTTGTTATGTTTTTTTTTGATTTTTTTTTATTTTGGAATTTTTTTTTTTTTTTTTTTTTTTCCTCTTTTTCGTCTCTCAAAGGATAGTGGTATTAAAAAGTAAGGAACAAACACTTGATATCGTGAATAATATATTAAGTTTGAACGTGCCTTTTTCAATATTCTTTTAGGAACTGTTATATATATTTTGTTGTGCTCCTTATTTCAAAGTTTTTGTGGAGCTCATAGTTTTCGGAGCTCTTATATTTCAAAGTTTTTGTGGAGCGCATAGTTTTCGGAGCTCTTACATTTCAAAGTTTTTGTGGAGCTCATAGTTTCGGAGCTCTTATATTTCAAAGTTTTTGTGGAGCTCATAGTTTTCGGAGCTCTTATATTTCAAAGTTTTTGTGGAGCTCATAGTTTTTGGGGCTCTCACATTTCGAATTTTTTTTTTTTTTGGAGCTGTGCATTTTTGCGGAGCTCTGGGACTTCAAGATATTGGTGGAGCTCTCATTTCAAGATTTGATGTGGACCTATTTATAATTAATGTGGTATACGGGGCTGAGTATCAACCTCTTTTGACATTTTTTTTTTATTTTTTTTTTTTGGAGCTGTGCATTTTTGCGGAGCTCTGGGACTTTAAGATTTTGGGGAGCTCTCATAGTGTGTGAAGCTACTATAGTTTTGAATATTGGTGGAGCTTTTATATTGTCTGGAGCCCTTAAATTTTTTTTTTTTTTTCGTTTGAAATTTATTGAGGCTCTTAGAACTATTTATTTAAATCATTTATTTATTTTTTGAATTGAATTTTATTTAGTGGTATTGAGCTTTTGAAATTGAAGCTCTTCGATATCAAGTGTCAAGTTTATTTATTTATTTATTTTATTTAAACACTTGATTTTAAGGTACCCACATATACAGTGGTACCCAACTGATTAGGATAAGTTTATTTTTGATATTTTTCGTGCATTGGAAAAAAAAAATTTTTTTTTTTTTGCTACTATTTGGGTGTGGGAGTGGTGTATATATTCGTTTGTGGTACACACATACAGTGGTACCCAATTGATTTATTATATAATATATGAGATTGTGCTATTATACTTTTCGAATTATGCATTTGTCGGTGTGGGGATTTACACACTATGTTGCAACACACTGATAAAACGAATTTTTTTTTTTTGATAAAAAAATTTTTTTTTCTTGTTCTCGTGTATTGTTCATCTGTATAAATTGATATAGTAAAGAAGCAGTATGGTGGGTACTGATGAAGGTAAAGATGATGAAGGAGCAAAAGGAGGAGTAAAAGCAATGGCTTTACTGGAAGAATTCCAAAAGGTGGTGGTAACAGAAACAGAAGATGTAGATGTAGACAGGTTAGCTATGGTACTGGATAATTGTGCACAGGCCCTCAGGTCAAGAAGAGGAAAGAACCCTGGTATAGAGCAACAGGTTGAGGTGAACAATAGTACGGTACAGCAACAGGGTGACAAAAGAAAAGAGAAGTCAAGTGTAGAACATTCAGTGAGAAAGAAGGAGATAGGTAGGATAAAACCAAAAGTACAGTATGCACTGAGGTATAGAGAAGAGGATTATGAGGAGAACGATGATGACATCTTTGATAATAGAAGTGAAACTGAAAGTGAAGGTGGTGGCAAGAAGAAGAGAAGGAGGAACAAAAGAAGAAGACATGTGAGAAAGTATACGGTAGATGACAGTTCGGTGACAGAAGCAGAGTCAGAAGGTGACAGTGAGTTGGATAAAGGTGGTAAGTTGTGGTTAAAAAGGTTGGTGGAACTTGAAGAATCGGGTATGGAACCCGGTATGGCAGTTAATAGAGTGCTCATCATCTTGGCTGGTGAACTTTTGGAGGTGATGCGCACTTACAGTAGAGCTAACACAAAAGCGGTAAAACCCTTAAAGTATGGACGAGACAAGGTACAGACCTTTGATGCCTTCATCGAAGACTTTGAAAGGTATGCAAAGGAACAGCTTGGAAAGGACAAGAATCGGTGGGCTGTTGAGTTGAGGAGCTTTTTGGAAGGTGGTCCCCTAAGAACATACTACAGTATATACAGAGCGAAAATGAAGTATGTAACTATCGTGTCAAGGCTGCGT
>JABUQX010038307.1:7500-17500 GCA_015478945.1 Trachelipus rathkii
ATATAGACTGGTCGTTTAAATAAGAAATACAAAATCTCTACTTGAAAATTAAATGATTTTAGCATTTACATAAGTATGTCGATTTATAAGTGTGCACAAAATTTACTACAAGATCAGCTGACATATAAACACAGCTGTCACGACAATGCAAAGAGTTGCCTATTAGTGAATTAAACAAATCTTTTAATTAAACAAGAAAACTGTGACTTTGACAATTTAACCATATATTAAAAATAAATAAATATCAAACTGTTAAATGTTTTATATTTTTATTTGCACAAAATAATACTTGCAACACTTCAAAATAAATGTCAGTAATATAAGAGCTTACCTGCCAGTTATACCTAGCAACAATCGGACATAATGCACCTTGCAAAATTATAGTTTGCAGACGACACTTTGAGATCACAATGCATAAAATATTCACAAATATAAACACAAATTAATTTGAAAACACTTCTTAAAATACCTTTATCTTTACTACAAAATAATTAGCAAAACTTTCCACATTGAAATTATCACAATATTATATTTTAAACATATAATACATTTACTTTGTAATAAAAAAATAATAAAACAATCACTACTTGGACACGAAATTTACAGACACTAACAAAAATAAAATTGATCGGATATAAGGCGTCAACGGCTACCAACTAAATATACATCTCAGATTGGCAACAACAAAAGTAAAAAGATAACAAATATTCATAATTTTACTATTTATATAACTTCCAGTAGCTTAGCCTACGCTTTATTAACCAATCATAACCTTAAAACAATAATTACAATGATGTATACATTTATCAATTAATTTATGAAGATAAACATATACCAAATATTTAGTAAGTACGTAAGATTGGTATCTCTTGTGAAATTACACACCTTCTCAAGAAATATCAATTTTCGTTGAAAAACAAAAATATGAAAGACTAACAACATTGAAGATATTTGCCACTTCCTCACCTATAAAATACATTGTATTCAATTTAACTAAATATATATATATATATATAATATATATATAATTATATATATATATATATATATATTATATACATATAATATATATATAATATATATATATAATAATTTAATAATATATATATATAATATATATATATATATATATATATATATACAAGTAACTTGGCAACATTTTTGAAAATGGAATTTTTCCAAAAAATTCAAATTTCAAAACAAAAGGGTAAAAAAAATAAAGTTAATTGATAAAAAAAAACATTTAATTTGGGTGCTTAATATGATGGTGTTGTATATGATATATTGTTTAATAAGCAGTTTGGCCACCTTTTGCATGAATAAGTGCTTTAACACGTCTTGGCATGCCAGTGATCAAAGTTCTGCACATTTCTTGAATTCGCGGAGATCGAAACCAAACTTCAATAAGACGTTCTATAAGTTGTTGTTTGGTCGTAATGGGCTGTTTATGTATTTCATCCTTGAGTATGCACCATAAACTCTCTATAGGATTCATGTCTGGAGAATTTCCAGCCCATGGGAGCACCTGAACGCCATTTTCTGTGCACCATTTCTTCACCGATTTTGCAGTATGGCATGGAGCAGAGTCTTGTTGAAATATCCAAGGACTTTCACCATACCATTCCCTTATTTGAGGTAACAAACGACCTTTAAGTACCTCTATGTACTTAAATTGGTCCATGGTTCCATCAACAATGTGTAAACGGCTTGTTCCATGCACAGAAATAGCTCCCCACACCATGATTTTTGTTGGAAATTTTATTGTTTTCTTCAGACATTGAGCTAAAAATTCTTCACCAGCTCGTCTTCGAACAGTCTGAACACGGTCATCAAGTACTGCGATGGTTGATTCGTCAGAGAAGACTACCTACATGAAAAAAGAAAATATACAGTTCATACAGTCAAGAGAACTAACTACCTACATGAATATAAATAATATACAGTACAGTTAAAAAAAATACTGTCACAGATACTGTAACAGAAAATATTCCTATATCCACTAATAAATTATTTTTATGCACCACAACTTCTAATAATAATTAATGATCTTTTGTCCAATACAAGTTAACTATAGATGTGTCATTCTTACCTTTTCCCATTGCTCGGAAGTCCACTCAACATGGTTCTTAGCCCAGGCATAACGTGTCTTCATCATCATCTCTGTAAGTCGAGGCTTCTTTCTCGGGCGATACGCTTTCAATCCAACTTCCAAAAGCCTCTTGTTCACTGTTCTTCGGGCAAGAATAACACCCTCCGCAGCCAGTTGAAAAGAAATCTGTTTGCAAGTTAATCTTCTGTTAAGAAGAGCCTCTTTTATTATCTTTCTATCCATTCTAGGAGTTGTTTTACGTTTCCGACCACATTTCTGTGCATGGAACAAGCCGTTTACACATTGTTGATGGAACCATGGACCAATTTAAGTACATAGAGGTACTTAAAGGTCGTTTGTTACCTCAAATAAGGGAATGGTATGGTGAAAGTCCTTGGATATTTCAACAAGACTCTGCTCCATGCCATACTGCAAAATCGGTGAAGAAATGGTGCACAGAAAATGGCGTTCAGGTGCTCCCATGGGCTGGAAATTCTCCAGACATGAATCCTATAGAGAGTTTATGGTGCATACTCAAGGATGAAATACATAAACAGCCCATTACGACCAAACAACAACTTATAGAACGTCTTATTGAAGTTTGGTTTCGATCTCCGCGAATTCAAGAAATGTGCAGAACTTTGATCACTGGCATGCCAAGACGTGTTAAAGCACTTATTCATGCAAAAGGTGGCCAAACTGCTTATTAAACAATATATCATATACAACACCATCATATAGCACCCAAATAAATGTTTTTTTTACAATTAACTTATTTTTTTTACCTTTTGTTGAATATTTTGATATTTATTTTGAAAAATTTATATAATTGTGCAGTACTGTATATATATATATATATATATATATATATATTTAAAATCATTTATATATATAATAAGACGTAGTATCCTTATAATGCTAAAATAATACTATTATTAAAATAATAATAATAATAATAATAATAATCAAATCAACATTAATAAAGCTTTTGTCAATAATGGCCAATGATAACTTAGATTTCAAAATTAAGCTTTAAAAAACGAGTTTTCATTGGCTATTATTTACACTTAAAATACAAACATATTTACACTATTTTCAACTGAGCCTTTGCAGCGTACATTAAATATATAACAAAAAAAATAGTATTGCAATAACAATACTTAGCCTTTACCTTAAAAATACATAAATGAAAGTCATGTTATACATTTCACGTACCACTGCATTACATCTTTGGCCCCCCATTATGAAGCAAATTGGTACATTTTGCTTTTATGTACATGATATTTAAAACATGGGTTTCATTTACAAAGTGCTTCTTCTTCGGCAGAGACTTCTGACGATGAACCCATTGTGTCTTCAGCATATGACTTCTTAAAGAACAGTCTTAAGAGTATTCGGGTGTTCATGCCAGGTCACAGAATATTTAAATCTATTTTCAACAAAATAGTCTGCTTCATTCCTCTCGTCCATTATTCTTACAATGACCACAATTATCGGCATCTCACTTCTGTACACAATCATCAGTGTTTTCTTCACACCCTTTCCTCCAGACCTACATCTTCTTCTTTCTTCGTCATCTCCTTTTCTCTTGAACTTTCTCCATAATATCACACATTTCTTTGACTTTCTGTGTCTCTTCCGACACTTTTCGTCCTTTCTATTAACTACTATCATCTTCCTTGGGAACAATAATTTCAACACATGACAATTCTTCACATGTGTCTTCCTATCATCATCATACTTCACACCTTTACACCCACTTTTACTTCTTTCCTCCTTTCCTGAAATTCCTTCTTTAATCACCCTGAAGTATGTTCTATCATCCTCTCCACACATATCTTTCCTCCACTAATCCAAAAAACTTTTTTTCCGTACTGACCAATGTCCTTACTTCCTGCCAGATTATTTTCAAAACATTCATTGTGCCACTTTGCACCATCAACCGACTGTACCATTTTTCTATGGCAGTCTCGGTGCCTTAACTTCTCTCCCTTTACCAAAGTATTCTGGCACAATGATTTTATCATCCTCTTAGACAGTTCAACGAACCTTGTTCTTCCTCTATTCCCATCTTCCAATCCTAAACGCAATAAATTCTGACTGTCCCAGCAATACTGCTGAGAATAACTCTTTATCTTCTCCCTGCGTTTCGGCATACCATCACAAACTTCCTTTATACTGCACTCTTTTTCTTCCTCTCTTTGAGAACATTGTAATCTTTCATTTTCAACTAATACTTTCACGCGCACCCTCCTTAAGCTCCGTGGTGCAGTTAATGTTTTGCAAGGATGCTTTTTCTTCTCCCACACTACTGGCCTTTTCCTTGATGGAAATTTGGTAATGTGAACCGACTGCGTCACCTCGTCAATATCCCCCTCTTCAGGTAGTACGGTCTGTTTCACCAGACCACTGTGTACTTTCTTCCACTGATGTCTCTTGGACATCTGTTATTCCTGTGTCATCTTCAACATCTCCTAGTGGGCCTTTGTTTTTGGGTTAAAAAAAGGGGGACGTTAATCTTCTTTTCCTGTACACGCTTCATCTTTAACGAACGCTGGGATCCTCTCATCAACTTTTCAGTGACGGGCTCCGCGGTTGTCTTGAATCTTTATTCTGACGTCCAAGGATTGTGGGCACTGACGGTTTTCCCTCTGGTAAATACTTCCACCTCCCATATCTCGCCATTCCAAAATTAATGATTTGTCTGCTCAGATTCTTCTTGTGAATCTTCTTCAGCGTCTCTCAGCGATGGGGACCAGCATACTTTTACAGTTATGCTCGACCTCTACTTTACGAGGCCCTCGACACGCGGTCGACTCCCATGCGAGGTCAGGCTGGGTCAGGGGCAATGCGCCTTTGACGTTCCCAATGACCAAATCATATACAACTTCTGGCAGCACTGCTGCTGTTGTTCTACCCACGTAATAAGGGGTATCCACATCGATGTTTGCGAGAGGAGCTTCAATCACCGTACCGTCCAACAATCTAATCTTCATGTTATCTCCCACATAACATCTCTTTGGTACGAACTTATCCCGTACCACCACCATATTACAACCGGTATCACGGAGGGTTTTGACTTGGTAGCCATTCACCATCCCATACGTCACAGGTAGGTGCGACATTTCGTCATATTCCACCTTCACTACTTCATTCAGGAGACACGGCTCTTCACCCGAACTACTCAGGACTTTCTTGCCGCTATCAAACACTCCGGATGCTCCCGTGCTCTTTGTTTCTTCTTCTGTTTTCCTGAATTGCTTTGTCCTCTACCACTGGTGTTGAAATAAGGAGGGACTCTACAATCTCTTGCGAGATGCCCTCTCCTCTGACACTTAAAGCACGTGATGACCTCCCTTGGCTCACTGCTACTGCGACGATGACCCTGTCTGTCGCCACTCCCACTTCCGATCCTGCTTTCATTGTTGGTTGCTCTTGATGTATGTTGGTTGCCGTTTTTATGGTTACTATTCGTCGAGTAACCCCCGCCTTTCGATCTAAAATTATTGTTGCTATTGTGACCTTTGTCTGCGTGATTGTGACTTCGCGTGTGACTATTTGATACGAACTTTATATACGATGCGCTTCCATATAACCTTCTGAACAAGTTATTATCTCTTCTGGTATTTTCTTTTTCGTTTCCCTTAGGTAAGTTGCGAGTTCTTTTGGAACAGTGTTTAGGTACTTATCGACAGAGAAAAACTCGATAAGGTCATCTGGTGTCATTGTTACATTTGCTGCGGATATCCATTTCTTAAGAGCTTCGATTATTTTCTGTAGATACACCCTAGGGTTGTCATCTTCTGTCGGACTCATGGTCTTGTACTTAGCACAGTACCCACTTTCAGTAAGCCCGTATCTTTCCAATAATGCTCTCTTTAAACTTTCATAGTTCTTTTTCAACTCTTCAACAGTCATATTGTTGAATACACTGACCGCTTTGCTTGTAAGAAAACACCCTAAAACAAACGCTCGCTTTTCCATAGGGATGTCGTTCGCTTCTGCCTGTTTTTCAAACATTAATAGGTATTCTTCGATGTCATTTTTCCGCTCATCGAAGAATGGAAGCTTCAACTTTGGGTATTTGCTAGCGTAGGAACTGTTGTGACTGCTCTGTGTGCTCTGTGATGCTATTGCTGCGTCATGCTGACGCTGTTTATCTTCAGCATCAAGCTTCATCTGTAGCATTCTTTCTTCCGCTTCTCTTGCATCTTTCTCTGCCTCTAGCTTAACTCTCTGAGCTTCAGCTTCAATCTTGGCTTTCTCTACTCCCAGCTTTCACTTCCAATGCGTAGCTTTCCTCCTTTTCAGCTTCAAAGCTTAGCTTTTTCAACCTCAGCTTCCGCTTCAAGCTTAGCTTTCTCCCTTTCATCTTCAAGCGCTAACCTTTTCTCCTCTAAAGCAGCAGCTACCTTCTTTTCCTCCAAAGCAGCGGCTAATTTCTTTTCCTCCAAATCAGCAGCTACCTTATCTTTGAACATCGCAGCGGCTTCCTTACCCGATAAACCTAGTAATTTGCATAATTCTACAAATTCAGCATTAGGAGTAGCATAGTTACAATTGTTGTATCCTAAATAAATGATAAAATACCGTTCGTAAACAAAGTCACTTTTTGCCACACGAAACACGAATCACGTTTTCTACCAAAATTTTGAAATTTGGCTCATCACCTGATTAGAACGCATAAAAACCGATTTCCAATCGGCAAAGTTACAAAATGTATATATATTATTATATATAATATATATATATATATATATATTATATATATATATATAAAATTATATATATATATACATATATATAATATATATATATATAGTATATATATAATATATAATATATATATATTATATATATATATATTATATATATATACAGTTAATAAACTAATCGTAAAATTTTGCAAAATCTTGCGGGAAAGCAGTGTTTTCTCTCGAGAACACAAACTAAGTGGAAATCGAGAATTTTCGAAACCACTACTTTGCTTCGCTCAACTTTGAAAAATTTTACGCCCTATCTAACCGATAATAACAAATATATATATATATATTTTTCTTAATATATATATATATATATTTATAAAAGTATAAAATATATATATTACAAAAAATATTCCAATTATTTCTATTTCCAAACAACTAATATTGTTGTAATAACAAAATTGCTATTTCACCAATATATAAAAAAAATTTGATATATGTTCAACTTCAATAAAACAAATCGTACGAATGACTGTATTGACAGTTAAAGAAAAACACACTATCAACATATATCATATATCAACAATTGATATTGGTAAGAACGCTTACACAATACTTCTAGCACAGGTCTTAGCAAAATTACAAACGAATGACCCTGCGCTCAAATATTCAACAAATAGCAAAATGAATTCACTACAAGCTGTTCATTGATAATGAAATACTGACTGAAGGGTTATAAAATAAGATCCCGAGACAGGAATACCCATTTAATAATGTAATGCGATTGGTTGAAAGATAATAAATTCTATGTCAAAGCTTACTCTTCAAACTGATAAACAAATCCTTTGGCCAGGCCCCCGTGACAATCCAATCAACTAACACCTTTTAGATTCTCAAACCTGTATTGTAACAGTATCCAGGCCTCCTGTTGAATGAGCTATCGGCCTGTACAATATTGCAGTGCAACTCTATACTTAAAACTCACCAACTTATCCTTTTGAAGACCCTTCAAGTGGAACAACGGTTTGACCGAGTTCGTTTACCTTATATGAGAACCGTTCAGTCAATATTATTTCTTATCAATGAACTCACCTGTTTAATGATCAATGTTCTGATCATGAAACCAATGTCTTTAAGACTTAAAATATTTACTACTTAAAAATTCAAATAAATAAGAAAGTAAAATACGTTTGGAAACACTCAAAGAAACTACGGAATAATTTTAGAAAATATTTTAATAAAAAAATAAATAAAAGCGTGCTGTACTTACAAGACTAGGTTTTATAAATTCGCGAACATGTAGTTAGATGTCCTTGGATATCTACATACATACGCACAGAATATATAGAACCACAACACTGAATATCAATTATATTTTAAATAAAAAAAAATATATAAAAATGTACTGTTCTTACAAAACTCGATTTTATAAATTCACGAACATATAGCTAGATGTCCTTAGATATCTACATACATGCGCACAGAATATATAGAATCACAGTACTATACCAATGCTATATTTTATACTGTTAATCAATTAAAGAATATAAAATACTTTATCTTTAAATTTATATAGATCCTTGAACATAAATATGTATCTATAAAATATACATAGATATTTATGCGCAAGAATGGATATAAATATGTAAACTATATTAATAAAAACATATAGACTGGTCGTTTAAATAAGAAATACAAAATCTCTACTTGAAAATTAAATGATTTTAGCATTTACATAAGTATGTCGATTTATAAGTGTGCACAAAATTTACTACAAGATCAGCTGACATATAAACACAGCTGTCACGAGAATGCAAAGAGTTGCCTATTAGTGAATTAAACAAATCTTTTAATTAAACAAGAAAACTATGACTTTGACAATTTACCCATATATTAAAATAAATAAATATCAAACTGTTAAATGTTTTATATTTATTTGCACAAAATAATACTTGCAACACTTCAAAATAAATGTCAGTAATATAAGAGCTTACCTGCCAGTTATACCTAGCAACAATCGAACATAATGCACCTTGCAAAATTATAGTAATTTGCAGACGACACTTTGAGATCACAATGCATAAAATATTCACAAAATATAAACACAAATTAATTTGAAAACACTTCTTAAAATACCTTTATCTTTACTACAAAATAATTAGCAAAACTTTCCACATTGAAATTATCACAATATTATATTTTAAACATATAATACATTTACTTTGTAATAAAAAAATAATAAAACAATCACTACTTGGACACGAAATTTACAGACACTAACAAAAATAAAATTGATCGGATATAAGGCGTCCGGCTACCAACTAAATTATACATCTCAGATGGGCAACAACAAAAGCAAAAAGATAACAAATATTCATAATTTTACTATTTATATAACTCCCAGTAGCTTAGCCTACGCTTTATTAACCAATCATAACCTTTAAAACAATAATTACAATGATGTATACATTTATCAATTAATTTATGAAGATAAATATATACCAAATATTTAGTAAGTACGTAAGATTGGTATTTCTTGTAAAATTACACACCTTCTCAAGAAATATCAATTTTCGTTGAAAAACAAAAATATGAAAGACTAACAACATTGAAGATATTGCACTTCCTCACCTTATAAAATACATTTATTCAATTAACTAAATATATATATATATATATATATATATATATATATATATATATATATATATATATATATATATATATATTATATCTATATAATATATATATATATATATATATATATATATATATAAACATATATATATATTTAATAAGACGTAGTATCTATATAAATTCTTTAAAAATATTAAAATAAATAATAATAAATAATAATAATAATAATAATCAAATCAACATTAATAAAGCTTTCGTCAATAATGGCCAATGATAACTTAGATTTCAAAATTAAGCTTTAAAAAACGAGTTTTCATTGGCTATTATTTACACTTAAAATACAAACATATTTACACTATTTTCAATGGAGCCTTTGCAGCGTACATTAAATATATAACAAAAAAAAATAGTATTGCAATAACAATACTTAGCTCTCACCATATATATATATACTATATATATATATATATATATATATATATATATATATAATATATATTATATATATATATATATATATATATATATATATATATAATATATATATATTTATATATAATATACTATATAT
>JABUQX010038307.1:30000-37500 GCA_015478945.1 Trachelipus rathkii
CAGGTAACAACATAACCCTCATGCAAGGCCCTAGCGCACTCAACACTTAGTCCTTTTACATCACCAACGATTTAAATTGCCCGAGCACCTTCCTACCATTCACAACTTTCTTACTACACTCTCCATCATCCCTTTCCCTTTTCATCCAACATATATCCTAAATATTTAAACTCAAGACAATTTTGTTCCAGTTTGCTCACCATCCAACATAACCTGCACCGAGGACTGTCTTCACTCACAACCATAACTTTGCTTTATTCTACGTTTACTTTCAAACCCTCTTTTTACACACCCTGCCCAAATCCCTCTATCAATCATCTCTTAATTATTTGTCGATAAAGATACGTTTCAAAATGAGGACATTTAATTGTTGCCACGTTATTTCTGCCGGAAATGTTTCCTCAGTATGATTCCATCTTTCCTGAAAAAAATGTAAATGAAACCTGTAAACCTGTAAACTTTCATTGACATAAAAAAACTTAAAACAGAACTATCTATAATTTATAGCCTAGAAGAATTTCGTTCTATGTCTGGAGCCATAGCTTTATTCGATTTCATTACAGAAAATCACTTGGAAGCCACTTTTAGTAAAAGTGTGAAACTATTAAAAGTTTTAATAACTATTCCGATGACATCGTCCAAAGCAGAGCGCTGTTTTCCTTATTTAAAAGGATTTAAAAACCTTTCTTAGAAACACCATGGGGCAGGAAAGACTTTCCGCCTTAGCAATGCTTTCGATCGAGAAAGACTTTATTATGGGCATACAAGATTTTAATAATAAAGTGATTGATAAATTTGCTCAATCAAAAGATAGAAAGAAGAGCGTACTTTTTTTTTAAATAAAATTGTAAAGGTAAGTTACATAACTTTTTTTAAATAATTGTCAAATTTTTTATTTTTTCTAGATTAATGCTTTACGGTCATCAGTGCTCTCTTTTTTGAAACACACACACGCACTAAACACCACACACACACACAACACACACACAACACACATATATTAATATATATATATATATAATATATATATATATTATATATTATATATATATATATATATAATATATAATATATATATTATTATATTATATATATTATAAATATAATATATATATTATATATATATATATGATATATATATATATAATAATATATATATATATATATTATATATATAATATATAATATATATTATATATATATATATGGTAGAGTAAGTATTGTTATTGCAATAACTGAAATTTTTTTTTGTTATATATTTAATGTACGCTGCAAAGGCTCCATTGAAAATAGTGTAAATATGTTTGTATTTTTAAGTGTAAATAATAGCCAATGAAAACTCGTTTTTTAAAGCTTAATTTTGAAATCTAAGTTATCATTGGGCCATTATGGACGAAAAGCTTTAATTAAGTTTGATTTTGATTATTATTAATTATTATATTATATTATTATTATTAATAATATTTTAAAGCATTTATAGGATACTAACGTCTTATATATATTAAATTATTTTATATAATATATATATATATATATATATATATATAATATATATATATATATATATAATATATATATATATATATATATATATATATATATTAATATATTTATAATATTTAGTTAATTGAATAAATGTATTTTATAAGGTGAGGAAGTGCAATATTTCAATTTGGTTAAGTATTTCATATTTTGTTTTTCAACGAAAATATGAATTTCTTGAGAAGGTGTGTAATTTCACAAGAGATACCAATATTTACGTACTTACTAAATATTTGGTATATATTTATCTTCATAAATTAATTGATAAATGTATACATCATTGTAATTATTGTTTTAAAGGTTATGATTGGTTAATAAAGCGTAGGCTAAGCTACTGGGAGTTATATAAATAGTAAAATTATGAATATTTGTTATCTTTTTGCTTTTGTTGTTGCCCATCTGAGATGTATAATTTAGTTGGTAGCCGTTGACGCCTTATATCCGATCAATTTTATTTTTGTTAGTGTCTGTAAATTTCGTGTCCAAGTAGTGATTGTTTTATTATTTTTTTTATTACAAAGTAAATGTATTATATGTTTAAAATATAATATTGTGATAATTTCAATGTGGAAGTTTTGCTAATTATTTTGTAGTAAAGATAAAGGTATTTTAAGAAGTGTTTTCAAATTAATTTGTGTTTATATTTTGTGAATATTTTATGCATTGTGATCTCAAAAGTTTCGTCTGCAAACTATAATTTTGCAAGGTGCATTATGTTCGATTGTTGCTAGGTATAACTGGCAGGTAAGCTCTTATATTACTGACATTTATTTTGAAGTGTTGCAAGTATTATTTTGTGCAAATAAATATAAAACATTTAACAGTTTGATATTTATTTATTTTAATATATGGTTAAATTGTCAAAGTCACAGTTTTCTTGTTTAATTAAAAGATTTGTTTAATTCACTAATAGGCAACTCTTTGCATTCTCGTGACAGCTGTGTTTATATGTCAGCTGATCTTGTAGTAAATTTTGTGCACACTTATAAATCGACATACTTATGTAAATGCTAAAATCATTTAATTTTCAAGTAGAGATTTTGTATTTCTTATTTAAACGACCAGTCTATATGTTTTTATTAATATAGTTTACATATTTATATCCATTCTTGCGCATAAATATCTATGTATATTTTATAGATACATATTTATGTTCAAGGATCTATATAAATTTAAAGATAAAGTATTTTATATTCTTTAATTGATTAACAGTATAAAATATAGCATTGGTATAGTACTGTGATTCTATATATTCTGTGCGCATATATGTAGATATCTAAGGACATCTAGCTATATGTTCGTGAATTTATAAAATCGAGTTTTGTAAGAACAGTACATTTTTATATATTTTTTTTTATTTAAAATATAATTGATATTCAGTGTTGTGGTTCTATATATTCTGTGCGTATGTATGTAGATATCCAAGGACATCTAACTACATGTTTCGCGATTTATAACCTAGTCCTTGTAAGTACAGTGCACGCTTTATTTATTTTTTTATTAAAATATTTCTAAAAAATCTTTTCCGTAGTTTCTTTGAGTGTTTCCAAACGTATTTTACTTTCTTATTTATTGAATTTTTAAGTAGTAAATATTTTAAGTCTTAAAGACCTTGGTTTCATGATTAGAACATTGATCATTAAACAGGTGAGTTCATTGATAAGAAATAATATTGACTGAACGGTTCTCATATAAGGTAAACGAACTCGGTCAAACCGTTGTTCCACTTGAAGGGTCTCTAAAAGGATAAGTTGGTGAGTTTTAAGTATAGAGTTGCACTGCAATATTGTACAGGCCGATAGCTCATTCAACAGGAGGCCTGGATACTGTTACAATACAGGTTTGAGAATCTAAAAGGTGTTAGTTGATTGGATTGTCACGGGGCCTGGCCAAAGGATTTGTTTATCACAGTTTTTGAAGAGTAAGCTTTGGACATTAACTTTATTATCTTCAACCAATCGCAATTACATTTATAATGGTATTCCCATGTCTCGGGACCTTATTTTATAACCCTTCGTCAGTATATTCATTTATCAAATGAACAGCTTGTAGTGAATTCATTTTGCTATTTGTTGAATATTTGAGCGCAAGTAAAGTTCCTTTGTAAGTTTTTTTTTTTTTTTTTTTTATTTGCTAAGACCTGTGTTGAAGTATTGTGTAGCGCTTCCTACCACTTAAATGTTGATATTGATATATTGTTGAATATGTGTTTTTTCTTTAACTGTCAAATACAGTCATTCGTACGGTTTGTTTATTGAAGTTGAATATATATCAAATTTTTTTAATAATATTGGTGGAAATAGCATTTTGTTATTACAACAATATTAGTTGTTTGGAAACAGAAACAATTATTAAGTATTATTAAGTATTATTATTTTATACTTTTATAAATATATATATATATTAATTAAGAAAAATAATATATATATATTTTGTTATATTTTTTAGATAGGGCGTAAAATTTTTCAAAGTTGAGCGAAGCAAAGTAGTGGTTTCGAAAATTCTCGATTTCCACTTAGTTTGTGTTCTCGAGGGAAAACACTACTTTCCCGCAAGATTTTGCAAAATTTTACGATAGTTTATGTAAACTAGTATATATATATATATTATAATATATATATATATAATAATATATATATAATATATAATATATATATATATATAATATATAATATATATATATATATATATATATATATATATATATATATATATATTATATATATATATATAATATATATACATTTGTAACTTTGCGATTGGAAATCGGTTTTTATGCGTCTATCGTGTAAGCCGAATTAAAATTTGGTAAGAAAACGTGAGTTCGTGATTCGTGTGTCGAAAATGTGACTTTGTTTACGAACAAGTGTTTTATAATTTGTTTAGGCCAAACAATTATAAAATGGGCATTCTTCTTATACCGATTTTAATTGAGAATGTGCAAACCGTGGTTTTTCGGGTAAGGTAAACTCGCTGCCGCACTAAAGATAAGTAATCTGAATGAATTTTGGAGAAAAGCAATAGCCGATGCGTTTGGAGGAAAAGAAGGTAGCTGCTGCTTTAGATGGGAAAAGGGTTGCGCTTGAAGATGAAAGGGAGGAAGCTAAGCTTGAAGCGGAAGCTGAGGGTGAAAAAGCTAAGCTTGAAGGCTGAAAGGAGAAAGCTAAGCCCTTGAAAGCTGAAGCTTGGAGTAGATGAAAGCTAAGATCGAAGACCGACAGCTCAAAGGTGAAATTGAGCACGCAAAAAGAGATCGAACTGTGAGAGGAGCGAGAGAGTAAATGAGAGGAACTGAAGTGCTGAGAGAGAGCAGAGGCTCTGTTACAGAACATGCACACACCACATAGCACTTCAAAGAAATCTATTATTCTTATTATCTATTTGGCCAACTCTAATTCTACAATTAACCAGGCACAGATAACTCAAGCTCGGTCACCCCGACTCTCTCGATGAGCGAAAAATTGACAGTCGAAGAATACCTATTAAATGTTTGAAAAACAGCAGAAGCGAACGACATCTCCTATGGAAAAGCCGAGCGTTTGTTTTAGAGAGGGTGTTTGACAAGCAAAGCGGTCTAGTGTATTCAACAACATGAACATGTTGAAGAGCTTCGAACAAAACTTATGAAAGTTTAAGGAGCATTATTGGAAAGATACGGGCTTACTGAAAGTGGGTACTGTGCCAAGTACAAGACCATGAGTCCGACAGAAGATGACAACCCTAGGGTGTATCTACAGAAAATAATCGAAGCTCTTAGTAATGGATATCCGCAGCAAATGTAACAATGACACCAGATGACCTTATTGAGTTTTTCTCAGTCGATAAGTACCTAAACACTGTTCCAAAAGAACTCGCAACTTACCTAAGGGAAACGAAAAAGAAAATACCAGAAGAGATAATAACTTGTTCAGAAGGTTTATATGGAAGCACTGTATAAAGTTGTATCAAATAGTCACAGAACGCGAAATACAATCAGCAGAAAAAGGTCAACAATAGCAACAAGTACTTTTAGATCGAAAGGCGGGGTTAACTCGACGAATTAGTAATATCGAAAATGGCAAAAAATAACCTAGAGCAATCCAACAATGAGGCAGGATCGGAAGTGGGAGTGGGCGACAGACAGCGGTGCATGATTCGCAGTAGCTAGTGAGCAAGGGATGTGTATCGTGTCTTTTAAGTATGTCAGAAGAGAGGCAATCTCGCAAGAGATTTGGTATATGAGTTCTCATATTTAACTGATAGTGTAGAGGCAGGATGGGTTCCATATAAGCATAAGAGTATGGAAGAGAGCGCGCCACATTTGGACTCGCAGTAGACGAAGGAACCGTTCGGATCTGTAAGCTATGGGACGGTGAACTGGATACTGTGCAAGAGCCAAAAAAAAATTCCTCCCGTGACTCTGGGTTGTAACGTATTAATCTGTACGAAGGAATCAGTACCCAAGGAATTGTTTATGTGTGGTGACCAACGTATACATTGAGGTTGATGATACGGAACGTGATAGAGGCTCACTCGCGGACGATTAATGTGGAACATCGCCTTACTTCGTAGGATAGGACGACTGCAAGCAGTATTAGCTCGAGGAGTCGCTTATGATTTTGGTCATTTGGGAATGTCAGATGGGTCGCATTTAACCTTTCTTTTCGTCGTTTCGTCAGCTCTAACCTCGCATGGGGAGTCGATACCGTTGGTGTCGTAGGGCCTGCGTAAAGTAGAGGTCGGGCATAACATAGCAGTATGGTGCTGGTCCCATGCTGCTAGTGAACGCTGAAGAAGATTTCCATTAGAGTAATATCTGTACTAATAATATCAAAGTTTTGATATGCTGAGTTTGGAGAAGGAAGGGAATTTTACAGAGGGTAAACCGTTCAACTGTCACAATCTCGTGGGAACATTCATCAGTGAGGAAAATGTTCGAACGCAAACCAGTGAAGTCTACCATCATGTATGATGAGAAAAGAGTCCAAGTTGTTCAGGCTAAGGTATGAAAGTGTTAGAGGAAAGAAAGTACGTCGCTGAGGCCGTCATAGATTGATGTTGAAATTGAACAAGGAATTAAAGATGTCTACAGAATCATGTCATAGACAGTGGATAGAGTACACTGTGGTCTGTATGAAACAGTACCGTACTTATGAAGAGGGGGGTTGAAATTCTTGAGAGGTTGATTTGCAGTACGATTCGCATACAAAGTTCTAGAAAGAAAAGATGTTGTTATGCTTGTGTGAGGAAAGTAACCATGGTGAATTGAATGAAGCTGTACTTCTAAGGAATAATGAACTGATACAGATAAGGTTTATAGATAGTGCGCGGAGTATTTTTAATAAATGGTAAGATACTGATGTCTTCGAAGAGGAAGTTAAAGAGTGTGTTTTAATAAGGAAGTTTTTTATTGATGGAGATGCCAAGGACGCAGGAGAGAAGGTCAGAGAGTCATGACTTCAGCTAACTGGTTGGGACAAAGGTAGGAATTTATTTGTGCGTCGAGATTAATAAGATGGGAATAGAAGAGATGAAAAAGTTTCATTGAATGTCTGAAAGTATGATAAAATCATTGTGCCAAAATACTTTGGAAGAGGGAGAGAAGTTGAGACACCGAGACTGCCATAGAGAAATGGTACAGACGGTTGATGATACAAAGTGGCACAATGAATGGTGTGAAGATAAGCTGGTAAGAGAAGACATCGGAAATATGAAAAACGTGTGGATAGTAAAGAGAGATATGTGCGGAGAGGATGATAGAACATACTTCGGGATGATTAAAGAAGGAATTTCAGGAAAGGAGAATGGAAGTAAAAATGGTTGTGAAATTGTGAAGTATGATGATGATGAAAAGACACATGTGAAGGATCATCATGTGCTGGAATTATTATTCGCAAGGGAGATGATAGGAGTTAGCAGGAGGGGCGAAAGGTGTCGGAAGAGACACAGAGAGTCAAAGAAATGTGTGATATTATGGAG
>JABUQX010038309.1:2500-20000 GCA_015478945.1 Trachelipus rathkii
TACAGACCCTCAATATCGATGTTGGTGAAGTAGGAAAGGATTCCAAAATGAAAAGTTCTTTAAGAAGAAGACCTCAAGCATCAGCAGCGCAGAATCAAAGCATGAAAAAGAATTATCGGGAAAACCTCAGTTGCAAATATTGTAATTTAAGTTTTAAAAACGAAAAATCAGTTAAAAAGGCATTTAAAAATACATGAAAAAGAAAGTTTAAATGTGAGCATTGTAGTCCCCCATGATTTAATCAGAAATGCATTTAAAAAGACATCTGTTTAATTCATGGCACTCAAAATTTATTTAACTGTTCTGAGTGCAGCTTTGGTGAATCGGAAAGGAGACTTAAAACAGCACATGCTTAAGCATCGAGAAACGAATTTATTTAAATGTTCTGAGTGCAAATATGAATCAATCAGATGAGTTACATAAGAATACACATGCTTAATCAAGAAAAAAATAAAATTATTTAAAGTGCTGAGTGCAGCTATGAGTGTAATGAAAAAGGAACCTTAAAACGGCACATATGCTTATTCATCGAGATAAAAGTTATTTAATTGTTCCGAGTGCAGCTATAAAGTAATTTTAAATCAGCATTAAAAGATCACATGCTTAATCACGAAAAATATAAAATTTTTAAATGTTCAGAAGTATATGTGTGATCATGAAAGGACACTTAAAACAGCACATGTTTAAGCATCGAGATACAAAGTTATTTAAAAATTGTTCTGATTGCAAACTATAGAATGTAATTATAAGAGTGACATTAGAATACACATGCTTAATCACGAAAAATTTTCAAATTATTTAAATGTGCTGAGTGTCAGCTATGAGTGTAATGATAAAGGAAACTTTAAAAATCCTTTCCCAACCCTAATCGAGATACAAAGTTATTTTTAAATGTTCCGAGTGCAGCTATGAAATGTAATCAGATGAGAGACATGAGAATACACATGCTAATCCACGAAAAATATAAAATTATTTAAATGTGCTGAGTGCAGCTATGAGTGTGATAAAGGAAACTTTAAAAAGCACATGCTTAAGCATCCGAGATACAAAGTTATTTAATTGTTCTGAGGTGCAGGTATGAAAGTAATTATAAAAGTATTTTAAAGAAACATTTGCTTAAGCACGTAAGTATGTAAGTAACCCCTTAAAAGAGAGAAATGAAAAAGTAAATAAAATAATTAACTATTAGTGGAAGAGAAAATGGCTGAAAGAAAAGAAAATTAATTACCTGAAAGCTTATAATAGTTTTCCTCATTCATGGCAGAAAGAACTATTAAACATTTGTAGAGGGGAAGAAAATATCAAGAGGTTTCTGTAGAGGGTTATTAATAAATGTAAAATAATAATAATAAAAAATAATTTTAATATTATAAGCAACTCTAATATTAATAAGAAAGTAGTCGAGTTGAGCGTGTATTAATAAAATTTGTATTTGCATCAAACTAAAGTCTAACTTTAAGGAACAAAATGTTCCAATTTGCAAGTCCTTCTTAGATGATAAATGCTCATTAATAAATCATTCTTTTGTAGAAAATTTTTAATTTCTTTACTAATGGATTAATTTACTTTAAAGCGTTAATAAAAATATCGAAAAACCAAAGAATTTGCGAATCACAATCGAAAAGTTTCGTTCATGAAACATTAAATAATTCGTAAGTTTAAATCAAAGAAAATCTTTAAATAATTGTAATGTAAATTTGATAATTATGAAGGAATAAATAATTTATATTTGAAAGAAGATATATTCTTTGATGCTTATACTAAAAGTCACGAATGAATAATTTGTTTAATTGAAAAAAGTATGTGAAATATTTTATTAAATTCGATACCTTAATAAATTCTAAAGAAAATTCTGCTACAAATAATTAAATTTAAGCAAAATCGAATGAGGCAATGAGACTTCAAAGCATATCGGAAATAAATTCTTGAATGAAAATCAAAGTTTAAAACGAAACTTCAAAACCTGTTGCTAATAAATTGCAAAATTGAAAGATAATATTAGAAGTACTATAATGTAAAGTCCTAAAGATTGTAGTACACATGTTCCAAAATAACTTTTAAAAAAATTGCCAATGTCAAATACTACAAAATGACTAAATCAAAATGTATTTTGAAAATGATTAAAGCCGATAATATTCAGAAGTTAAAACTAGTATCTTGCAAACAGACTAATTTTCTATTCATAATACTGTTGTATAGCTATATCGTTACAATATCCAGACTATGTTATGGAAAATGTAATCGATAAAATTTTCACGTCTTAATGAGAGAATAAATCTATTAAGAATGTTTAAAGCTCAATGTAAAATCGTTTTCAAACAAATGTGAGGTAAAGGTTCCTAAAATCCTCTCGATGTTCTTTATAAATGAACACAAGCCACTGATGACGACCCTCTAAGATTTGTCCCTTTTACACATCTACTTTGGGGAATCTTCAAGAGATTTTAAATGCTGAGAAAATTAATCATGGACCAAGAGTAAAATGTAACCTATACCATCAGAACCATAAAAGTTATCTAGTTTCGGAAAGAACAGAGATTACATCTTCAAAAGACATCAATATTAGTCAATCGCATTCAACAGTTGGAGGGATAAATGAAGAGGAATAACATCAGAATAACTGGAATTGTGTGAAGTAGAGTTTGAATCGTATTTTAAAGAGTTCAGCATTCGGGAATGGTAAGGGGAGGGGATCGGAGAATCGGCAAGAAAAACAGACGGGAAGGAAATTTGAAGAATTCTGTTGCATGACATAATCTTAGGAAGGTATCAGAAAGGACGTAAAGAAGATTAACAGGAAAGATTTAGTACTTTTTTGTTTTTTTAAAGAGCAGAGATTAATTTGTAAATAGATCTATTACCATTACAGGGTGGATAATTAAGAGGAATATGGTTTTCAGTTTACGATTGAAAGTCAAAAATATCAAAATTAAACAGAGCATTATAAGCTATAGTAGTACATAATAGAATACAATGTACACCTCCAGACAACCACCACCTCACTTTTGATCGATTGTAGTAGATGGAGTTCATATTACAAATGATAAAAGTTGTCAATCGCAGTGAAATCGAATGTGGGAATTCATCACGTGAATCAATAATTAATCAAAATTAATTGATGGAAATTCTGTAGAGAGGAGAGGTAGAGCGAGTATGATCTTTTATGGAATTTAAATAGTCGAATAATTTGGTGAGAAGTAGGAGAAATATACCTTATGAATTTATTTGTTTGAAATGGCTTAAAATTAACAGGAAAACGAGAACAAGATATTATTATTTGACATCTTACTTTACTAGTTTCACAAACTCAAAAACGTTAAACGGGATAGTAATTTACTGCGTTTAAATCACCAACGTAAGGCTGCTTTCCTTGCAGGATTTTGAACCATGAGTTTCCATCTGAGAATGTCGAAAACATTTTGGACGACTGGATAATGCCAACCTTACACTGACTCGGCATGAAATGTCTTTCTACACAAAAAAGGAATGGTATGATACTCGTGTTGGTTAGGTATTTGTCAAGTAGAATTTGAGGAATTTTAGTAGAATTTTGTATTCCTTTCCGTAAAAATAATATGCGGCTGTTGATTTTCCGTAAATGATAATTACCTTGAACTGTTATATCTGATGATCGACAAAATCCTTTTCGAAAGGAGATAACATCATTCTATAGTTGATAACCATTTAGACTCCTCTTTTTCTTAAGACGAGAATGTGTTTAAAATTTAGCCAACTCTGATGATTGCAACATTCCTACTGTAATGGTGAGAGAGTCAGTATGTGTCAAACAGACTAAACCACCTCCTTTTGAAACGTACTGAACGTGCGTTGCTGAGTGAAATGAACACTGCGGATAGATGAAGTTTACTGTTGCAAAGACTCGTAAATGTTTTATGTCCACTATGTAAATAGCTACATGGATGCCCTGTGGCAGTTTTAGGCCTTGCTGAAGACAGCATTTTATTCCCATTCTATATCCCACACGACCTCACTTCCAGTTTACACCGACAGTTCTAAATCGGAGCGAGGTACTACCTAGGTGCTTCTGTGGTTTTTCATGATTGGAACAGTTTCTTATACCCTCTCCTTTCAAACTTCGGTTTTTACACCAGAACTAATAGTCATCGTTTTTGAGATTTAAAGACCTTAATCCATCCCAAATCTCCGGACGAAAGAGATTTTTTTCGTTATGAATTTTCTCAATACTTTCTATTACAATTTGAAACTAAACTTCAAATGTCTTTCCGGAAAACATGAAATTTTTGAGTTATGCCGTTCTTCCACCAAATGACCAATATATATATATATATATATATATAATATATATAGATATATATATTATATATATTATATATATATATATATATATATATATATATATATTATATATATTATATATATATATATATATATATATATATATATATATATAGTATATATATATATATAATATATAAATATATATAATATATATAATTATAAAACGCAATTTGTCCTAAATTTTTTTTTTTTTAAAAAAATCAAAAAAATCAAAAATTGATTTTCTAAAAAAAAATACAAAAAATCACCAAAATTGCCATACCCCTAAAACTGTGTAAGCATTTCTTACTGAGCGTAAGTGATGAAAAAAAAAAAAAGACGAAAAACGGTCTTAATTTCCGCTTTATAAATTCTGTTTTAGAGAGAAAGCCTCGCCCTGATTTGCTCAAGTTTAATGTAAGCAGCTTTGTGATTGGTTCATAACAAGCAAATATCTATTTTCGTTATTAATTTTATAGCGTTTATACTTTATAGACTTAATACTTTGTAGCATTTTGAACAGTAATCAAAATTTTTATTTAAAAAAATATACATCCTTCAAAAGTTTTACATAGTAGAGATATTTATATTGTGACGATAAATACTAAAAATATATGTGATTATGGAAGTTAACTTTTGTTCTTTGAAACTCATTATAAAGCTATATTATATTTATTTTACTTTTTGGAGGAAAAATTTACCGCGAAAAGTACACTCAAACACATGCAAGATGTTCCGAAAATTATAACAATGGATTGAAATACTATAATTTTAATTATATCTATACTTTTTTTATGTTGATAATTTTTTGTTGCACCCAAAAAAAAAAATTTAAATTTTCTTTTGTGCCCAGAGGTAAAACGGTTGGCGTACCAAAAAATTATCTTAATAAAAAACGTGTAACTTCTCTAACTACACATGCTCTGAAAGTTTCATATTGATAAGGTGAACAGAAAAAAAAATTATCACAAAAAAAAAAAAAAGTATTGATGATTAACAATTTTTAGGGTGATAGGAGGTTAGTTGTTTTGTGGAGAGTTTACGGTAAATATAAGAAAATTTAACAATGAGTTTTAGATAATAATAGGCCATCTTTGTACAGTTCAAATTTCAAGTCATTTTGGCAGAGGGTTCTGGCTCCCGATTCAAAAATGAAAAATCGTAGTTTTTTTTTTTCTTTTTTTTTAATTAAAATACAAAGCAAACCTATAGAGACACAGGAATGCATTTTGCGAATATATTTGAATAGTATACAATTGTATTTGTAATAACATTTGTCCATAAATTTGTAATTTTATTTGGCAACTGCAAATGCATCATTTCTTTTTGATTCACCGGATTTGCTTGTTGAGATCATGACACCATGACACCCACACGATAATGAAATTAACTACTTCCGGCTCACAGAGGCTCTGTACTTTAGTAATCGTTTATTTTCTTACTTTATTCAGCGCCTTAAAATTTATGTAGTACTTTTGACAGTTATTTCTCCTGCTGTATTTAATATTCAGCGTATTAAAACTGCTATCGTCTCCCGCCTGAAAGATTGGAGTTAACTTGAGCTTGATATACATTTCTTGTTCATTTCTATCTGCCTCTTCCTTTAAAAGAACCCTACTCAAGAGTGACGGGTACGTGTAAAAGGCAAAAGAATTAATAAATAAATAAGTGAATTAATGGACGGGAAATTTCATTAAGGTAAATGAAAACATTTTAGATTGTGATAAAAACTAGGTAAAACTAAATATAAATATACATATATTTTATTCGATTACTGTCACTGTTAGGTTATTTGATGCTATTTTATATATATAATATTATATTTTATTTTATATATTATTATATATATCTATATATATATATATATATATTATATATATATATATAAGTATATATATAGAGTATATATATATAATATATATATATATTATTGTAGATGTTGAGGGTTGGCGGAAAGTGAACCTGTTCTAGCTGAGCAGCCTCTCTATGCTCGTTCATCGTGACGGTGAGTTCTCGTTGAGTACTTGCTAACAAAGTGGTTTTGGGACAGTCACCACTGACGGGCGTGTTGCCTTCGGACGAGCGCAGAGCGAGCAGGGCCCAGGGGGGTCTATCATTTAGAAAAGGATTATGGTGACGTAGTTATTGTGTGTATATATAGGAAAATATGCTTTGTTGAGGAATTAGAATTTGATAAACAGTTTGTAATTTTCTTGTTTATATTTTTTAGTAATAGGTAATGGATGATGACTGTAGAACGGTATTTTAATATAAAAGGTTGCTTGGAAGGTATCATAAGGGAAATCGGTCTATATGAATTTTTTGTTGTAAAAAATTCTTTTTATTAGTTGTAATAATTGTTGTCAATTTGATATTAGATTAGAATAAAGATGTTTCAAAATCTTTAATAGAAGTTCTGTATGAAGGTCCAAATAGCCAGATGTTAAAGGAGGTAAGCCTTATATTAGGGTTTTTATGCATTGCAGTTTATAAAGAAAAAGCGTACGTGGCCTAAAAAAGTTTTGTCGGGGTTTGGTGAAGGTTCGGTTTTCCCGGTGTATGTCGTTTTGGCTTCTTTTTAGATAGTTTTGGTATTTGTTGATGCAGGGGTTTAATTTTTTGTTTATTGCTTAGATGCGTAGAAGGAAGGTTAGTATCAATGTAGTGTGTCTTCTCCTGTAGTGAAATTTGATAGTTAGGTAGTTGACAATTGAAGAAATTTAGGCAAGGAAGTAACTTTTGTTTTGTCTATGAAAGAGTAGAAGGGTATCGTCTATAAGAAGTTTACAATTTTGGAGGGGTAGAGTCGCAAGCCTAAATTGATTCGTAAATTTTTAAATATGTGTTAGAAAAAAGATAAAATAAGAGGAGAGCCATAGCACAGAGATTTAGTTTGGGAATGATTAATTAATTTCAACAAAATGGTATCTGGAGACAGCCAAGTTTTAATAGTTCCTTTTCTTATCATATTTCGGATTTGTGTTTGTTGTTGTGTTTGTTGTTTGCTCACAGTGTGATGTTCGTGTTTTTGTGTGTGTTTGTTTTGGTTTTGCTTGTGTTGCTTTGTTTGGGTGTTTGGTTGTTTTGTGTTGTGTTGTTTTTTTGTTGTGTGGTTGCTGTGTTGGGTCTGTGTTTTTTGGTGTGTGTTGGGGTGTTTTTTGGTTGGTGTTGGTGGGCTGGAGTGTATTGAATTATTATATAAATCTATTGGATCAAAAGTAGTAATATTAAAGAATATGATTTCTTTTGGTGTTGTATTTTGTTGGGGTGGCATAGACAACCATATGAAATTATGGAGGTTGTGATAGAGATAATCTCAAGACTTAAATGAGTAAGAAATTTGTGTGGTATATTGGTTTATACTAACAAAATCTTTCACTAAAATGTTTGGCTAAATTGACGGATATCTCACATGTATCATATAGTATATTTTGACTATTTTAACACTCGAGTAATATTCTATTTAGTATTTCTCTTATTTTTTATGTTTATGTTGTTTTAAGGTCTGTTTGAATTCCTTTTTTATGTATTTTCTTTATTTATTTCTATATTGTTATTTGTTTTATAGTATATTTGTTTTATTAATTTCGTATACGCGGTTTAATTTTATCTTCTATGAAATGATAACTCAGTGGGTCCGTTGTGAAGTTTAACATTTGTTAGTATCAGATAATTCGTTTTTACTTGTAGTTAATTAATCGATTTATTTAAATAACTTTACTATCCATTATCCTGTCCAGTTTTTCATATGATGTTTAGTATCAAAATCTGAAGAATATTGCAAAATTGTGATGTATAAGCGTGTAGAGAAGACAAGATATAGAAATGGATTCTTTATGAGATTTAAAGTTCCAAAGAAACTTAATGTTCAGCCATTAAGTAGACGATAGTTAGTTTGTAATATGCGCAAACTAGTTTTTATAGATAAATGAGGTTTCATTATTCAGTAATTCTCTCAAAGAGAAAAATCGATGCAGAATTAGGGTTTAATAATTGAAAGTTACGGTATTTGAAAAGTTTAAGCTAAGAGTTAATCTTTAATAGAAATTGGTCTACTTCGACAATTAAAAATGATCTTTTATGCAATGAATGGAGGGGCTTCAAATTTTATCTAGATATGATACTTATAAAGTTTGGCTTGTTTCATGGGGAAGTTGTGTTTGAATACATTTAAAGATAATCTTTTGTTCAATAATGAAGATAATTAAATAATTATTTAATGAAGTAATCTATCACAGAAAACTTAGCCTAGATTTAAGATCGAAGAAAATATTCTTGATATTAACGATCCCTTTGACTGGCAATTTGAACTCAGATTTAAATTGAATTTCATCTAACAATTTATTGAATCCTTTGTAGAGATTGGCTTTTTGTAAGTCTCTTCGTTAAGCATTTAATTTTAATAATTTTTGGTGTAATTGGTATGCTTTACAAATCGTTTGAGGAATCCAGATCGGTAGCTTTGAATCTTTTGCAGTTCTTTTTTATCTTCAACGAAAGCTTGAGCGTCTTTTAGGTTCGTGGCCGTATCTTTTACAAGGATCAAATACTTGTATATAATGCTATTCAGAAATTTTGGTTTTTAGTAAGTAAAAGTAAACCAAGCTCTTAAACTGTATACGTTTATGATTTTATGTAAATGAAATTTCCTTGAAATACTTCCTTATTAAAGCTTAAAATTAAAACAATAAAGAGTAGGTTTGAAATGTCTGAAAAGAGTTAGTTAGAACCTGACGAGGAACAAGGGTTTAAAATTTATTATCTTAATGAAAGTTTCAAACGTTTTTTTTTAGGTTAAGTATTTTTTACAAAGAGACTGGTTATACTATCTAAGATCGTGCATGAAATTTTAGAGCCCAAATCTTTTATGAAATTCATGTTACATTTATCTGCCAAGCGTGTTGTTCAGAGACATTTTCAAAATAAAGTTAGAGGAGATATGTTAAGCAAATGCTATATATAACGGGAGGAATTATTAGATTTTTTACAGGCTAAATAGATTTTTGGTTCGAATGAACAAATTTAGCATAATTCAGGGAAAATATGAGAAAGACAAGAGTTCATGAATAACTCAATCAAAAATACTATTTTTTTTATCAGTGAATGAGTCTTTAAAAGCTTGATTAATCACATGTCTACACTACTAAATGGAATTGCATATAAATAAAATAATCGTCAAGCAGCTGATCAAAGGAAGAATCTCAATTACTGAACCTAATTAAGAAATAAAATTAATATAAAATAACAATCTTATAATCTTACAATCTTATAAGATTTTATTCGTAAAAATAAATTAATAAACACATTCAAAATACAATTTCTTTTTCAGATGTAAGAATGCAATATTCATTTTAGTGTCGGATGATTTAGGATGGTGTAAAGAACATCTCTCTGCACCTGACGTCATAATCGCAGGTGGGTCTTGGTCCTATAAAATTCTTTTACAGGTGATGATTTAAATGTGAAAAAAGGTTATTATATGATGCTATATTTCTATAATACACTAGAGAATTCAACCATTTTCTATAAGAACATTTCAATAACGACGTAGAGAAAACCTTCAATGAAGTTTCCTTCTAACTTCTAGAAAAGACTCCCTTGTGAACGTAGGGTGTGTGTGACGCCGACACTTCGTTGCTTTTGAAGGCCTTTCTTCAATTCTTTTTATTCTCTTTACTTTGTTTATTACATTCACACGTTATTATTATTATTATTATTATTATTATTATTATTATTATTATTATTATTATTATTATATTAATATTATTATTATTCATATTTATATTATTATTATTATTATTTTTACTATTTATTATTATTATTATTATTATTATTATTATTATTATTATTATTATTATTATTATTATTATTATTATTATTATTATTATTATTATTATTATTAGTGATATTAAATTTCAATATATTTTCCCTATGAATAATATTATTGATTAATTTGAGAAAATTATTTAATTATTATTATGATTAATTTATTATTTATCATTAATGATTATTACTGATTCTTATTATTGATCTGTATCCCTATTGCTTGCAAGTTTATTTTAGTAGTAGTAGTAAGTTCAGTGAGTTCTTAAGTAGTCAATTATTTCAGTATAAGCGAGTAGAAGTAGTAGTCAGTAGTAGTACCTGGAATATGTTACTTTATCTTTGAAAAGGTGCCACCGCTCGTGCGATTTGTAGTTTGCCATATCAATTTTGCTATGGATCACACAATATTTATATTCTGATAAATAGATCAAAAAACAAACAGCTTTTCGAGATTTTATTACAGATGTCTCATTTTTTACTCCCAACTATTCCCTGCGAGCCTGATATATAGAAGAGAGGCAACAAATTGAACTATACTGGTTAATTGTAATATAAGACTTGGATTCACACCTTTAAGATCATTTATAAAACAATTATCACGTTTTATCAAATCATATTCGTATGTATATTGAGAGATCAGCTATCACGCCGTAACACGCACTTTAAAATCTATTGCCCCGCTGGAAACATACTTTAATCTCGAGGAGCCAAACTTATAACTAGCTGGAGAGCTCCTACTACACCTCTCATCTCAGTAACAATTTCATTGAGATTAGATAAGTTTCTCTCAGAGAAAATCTTCATATATATATCCAAAATAGAATAATAAACCTCTAAATTTTTCCACTACAAGAGGTCTTATAACACTATCGTTTATGGGGCAACTAACCACACATAAGGAACACTCTTGACCTTTTCAAACTTAAAATTTTTGTTGAACCTCATAATAGAATTCTATGGGTAATAACTGACTATGCTCATATCTCAAATGGTCCTTACACTCACTGATATAGCGTTGTGGTAGAACAACTTAGATGTACATCATACAATATATATCTCCGTGTCTACAATCACTTGCGCGCTGTTGTACATTATCTGTCTTCCATCCTTTCATTGCCTTATCTCCTCTCACACCGCACACACATATTTATATATACACCAATTACACACAAACTCATCACCAGTTTGCTCTTGAATCTTTGAGTATTCAAAAAACATGTCACAAAATTCTCGACGATCACAGGGCATAGCAATTCTCAAAGTAACTCATTTATTTGCCCTTTCTTTAATGTAGAGACATGAGCTATCATATATCACAGTTCTACCTCACTATACTCGAACTGGTTGGAATCACGTTCAAACAATATTTATGTCTTTCAGTGTAATTAGCATTCATTACTCTATTCATTGGTTGAATTATTCATTATTTCCATAATATCTGATGATTTTTATTGCGAATATTGTTATTGATGAGTTAATATGATCTCTAATTATTTCGCGCTCGAATAATTATAATGTAATTTAGTGTGATATTTATAATATGAAAAATGTAATTCTTTTTCTTTACGCGTCTCTCAACTCCAAAACGACATTAGTTTAGCTCTCCGTTACAAAGGAATCGAAAACATTCTAGGAAAATGTTCCTAGGCAAGAGATAGAGGTAGTCCGTACTAAGATGATATAATATGTTTATGGTACACACACTCAAAATCTACCAACTCCAAGTACGTTTGAGGGACGTTCTTCCTATTAGTCGACTTACATTATACATAGCATTAAAGTCACGCAAGCCGCAAAAGATACCATAATGCGATGAGTGTGTTTATTTCATTTTATTCACTACAGACCTTCCCTAGAAGAACATTCAGAGTGTGTCTCTGTGCCACAGGATCCTATCCCACCATGGAAATATATGGATCTTACATGTTAGGGTGATCACACAGATTTGTCACACTAAGTTGTTTCAATGTTTTGAGAAGGAACGTTCGTAATCAATAATCGACACTCCACCGCCACCTGGCCACCGTACCTCACCCGCCACACTCTTCCACAGCCGCCAACCGCGCATTCACGCCACAGCGCCACCTGACCAGCCGCCACCGATCCGCCACAGCTACTTGCAAAGAGAGTCGGATCGTGACTCTAAGAATAAAGCTCGAAGAGTGAACTGTTGCAAAACTAAGTTAGCATATATAATACATCCAAGTCAAATCGTTAGTCACTATAAAGGTTTCATGGATAGTTAGTTGATCTGATTTTTTTGATATTTTTCGTCTGTCTCAGTGAATCTAAGAGAAATAAATATGCAACATACATAGTTTCTTAGTTGTTTTGAGGCATATTGCCTCGACCTGGCGACACACGTATACCAAAATACTTCCAACTACCCTTTCACCCCTCCATTATATGCCATATTTCACTGTCGGTTAACCAGTTAATATTTTGTCTTCATCACTAGTAAATTATTCAATCAATCGTTGAATCGCACTCTCTCGCACTGTGTCCTTGCATATTTTCTAGAAGGGCTTAGAATATATTATGCATAAAGCAATGACCTAAATGAAAAATGACGTGCATGCTTAAAAACTCAATATAGGTGGCGCTCTGCATCCATATTGAGCAGAAAGATGCCGGCTCAACCTATGTTCCGAAGACGTACTGTTAGATTTGTTCGTATTAATATATTGGTATATATATTCATTAGGTTGTATATGAATGTGTTAGATTTGTTTTAATATAATAATCATACGTGCAAACAGTGCTTTCGCAGTTCTTCATCACGTGAGCTTGGCGTTTGACACTCTTCCTTCACTTTTGTATGCGTAATTTAGCTATTTAGCTCACTAATAGTTGAATATATATTCTTAAGGCGGAAATCTTTGATGATACTAAAAACCGTAACTTGGTAAACACGATGAATTTGAGTATATTCTCGCATTCGTATTATGAATGACATATTCTATCCTTAGTCACAACTTCTGACGTCACCCTTGGCAATAATGTATTAGATAAGATGATCATTTGAATCAATATAGAGGGGAGATTCTATATTATGAGGCACGCTCAGTATGTTGATCAATAATAATTTCATAATTATATACATATATGAATATATTAACCAATTAGATAATGTGTAAATTATATGATATGTAAAGATATGTGAAGTTAATATTAGAGAAGATATATATATTAATATCAAGTATCATTACATTAATCATATATATATATACTATATTTCTCTGTTTTTAATAGGTATTTTTTTAATATTTTTATTACTTCTCATAGAAAAATGAGGAGTTATAGAAGGTGAGTGATATGTGACTGACTGAACGTGTGCAGTCGCAATAAAGAAATATAAGCGAGCGGTGGTAGATTGATATGAATAGTATAAAAGTTAAAGTGACAGTGAGTGATGACAATATAGATAAGAGTGTTATTTCTCTCACTAGGAATAAAAAGAATAAAGCCTGTTATGAACTCGATATTATATGTGTGTCTCTCGTCCTCAGTCTCGTAAGTTACTCTCATAAATTATATATGTATGATGTATCAATATGTCAGACAGCTAATAGGGTAGCATGACATATATATCCCAACATGTTAAGTCACAACTTCTTTATGCACACTTTCACTAGCGAGAGATATCACGACAGAGACACCATAGTGTGATTTGTTAGAGTTTATACAATCTCTTAGAGATTAATTGTGACATATATCAAGTAAGATACTGTTTCAGTTAACTCTCGAATTAAAGTTGGGATTAGGTAAACAGTATGTGACAATCCCTTCATAATTAAAGAAAAACACAATAATTTCGAGCTACAGTCAGCTTTCCTAAAACTTCCGTTAAAAACAGTGTTGACGAATTCATCAAGCAAAAACAAATCAGAAACCTTTTTAACAAACAGCAAGACAAAAGTCAGTATTCGAAGTTAGGAATACTCTCTACTTTGATATCTCGACTTTGTTAACTTATGAACACATATCTCACACTTCGTCTTTGATAAATTATGGAGAATTCATCCATTCTTCCTCTCGAGACTCTCCTCCTAAACTCGTTGTCTAATGTGACTTAGAGATAAACATTTATTTCCTATTGGTCCGATTCCTTGAGAGAGTAGCTAATCTCGCTCATCTCAATTCTCAAAGAGACAATCTCGGAGTTTGTTATAAGAGTATGAAACGGTATTGACACACAAGATTCTACTCGAGATCTAGTGAATGTTTCCTCACAAGATACGTAAGATCTAGAATACTACTCCGCCGCCTGGTAGCACAAAATCAACCACACTAGGCAAAGCAAATACATTCCAACTATAAGCTTTTAAGGGCCGGTATCTCACTCGGTTTCCAACACAACTCGCCACCTATAACATTCGCTTAACCCCAATAGTGCACGAGTGAGTCATTCATTGCCCTTTCATATGAACCAACCATCTCAAACCATCTAACCTCCTTCATTTATTATCACTATCTGCATCTGTGACTCCCGATTTTTCTCTTCTTGACACCACTCTCGAGCTCAGCTCTTCTAGCGAAATACCTGGTTCATTCCGTAAATCTTTATCAAGAGGAGTTGATTGCGTTCTGACACCTAGAGCACACCCCTAATGAAGTGTGTAGCACGATTGGAATATACAGTTGAACTTAGATCGTGAGACCTGTTGCTGTTTATTCCAGGACCATAGAATCTCACACTATACAATGAAGCAGGCAGCTTTAAGTAACGATAATACACCATCAAGCTGTAATATACCTATGCACACACAAACTTAGGTCCCATTTGACAAAGTTCTACCAATCGATTAAATGTGCAGCTCTAGCCAGTGACTGCCATTCACAGAAGCGTGTTACCTCACTTACACTCCTCAGTGTGAACATCGTTACTGTTAGATCGTGACGTCGCTATGCCTCATCCAACATATGAGCACACTCAAAGTGATTTAAACTCAGACAACTTGTGATCCGAGTTTAACTGCTTCACTAATTCCATTAGTGTTCTAACAAACTTCACAGGCTGAGGAAAGGGTATATGTAGTGAGAGTGTAGGAAAGGAACGACCCGAGTCCTCTTACGTCAGACAACATAAACTCTAAAGACCTTATCCTATCGTTTACTTTCAAGCCTGCTTTTTACACACCTGCCATAAATCTCTTACTACCAATCCTCTAAAACTTGCTTTCAGATTCGACACACACACAGAACCAAATGGCAATGCCGATATAATAGGTAGTGCACCTCCACTCATCTCCATTCTCCACCATTCTAACACCATCCTGCCATCCCCACCTCATTCTTTCATTAACCCCCTCCATATACAAATGAGATAACAAGATTGGAGGAATCTATTAAACCACAACCCTGTCTTACTACGGCTGTTATTCCTAAAAACCAATCACCATTGGAAACGCAAAAATCCCCGAATTTTAAATTTTTTTGGCTTTTTTAACCCCCCCCCCCCCCCCACGCTTCGACTATCGTGATACATTACTTTTACTCCATGTCAGAAGCTACCCACAACACCATATATCATAACACCTGCCATAGAGCGCTTCCCTATAA
This sequence comes from Trachelipus rathkii, assembly GCA_015478945.1. Taxonomy (NCBI): domain Eukaryota; kingdom Metazoa; phylum Arthropoda; class Malacostraca; order Isopoda; family Trachelipodidae; genus Trachelipus; species Trachelipus rathkii. The sequence goes on from JABUQX010038309.1 coordinate 18,188, forward strand.
ACTCTATCATACGCCTGTTGCAAATCCATAAAACCTAAATACAATTTATTCTTCTTCTCCCTCATTTTCTTAATCATTTGTTTCAATGTAAAGATTTGATCCACACATCCTCTACTACCACTCCTAAACGCCGCACCTTGTCTTCACCAATCAGTCCTTCAGTCACTCGACGCACTCTTTCGACCAAAATACCATCATATACCTTCCCTACAACACTCAATAAATAATTCCCCTATAATTTCTACAGTTCCCCTTATCTCCCTTACCCTTATATAAGGGTACTATTACCGCTCTCCTCCAATCCCTTGGAACTATACCCTCTATAAACGCTTTATTACACAACTTCCAAATCCAATCAATCACCATCTCGCCTCGTTCTTGATCATTTCACAGTAATTTTTATCTATACATGCAGATTTACCATTCCAACTTTTCACTCTACCCATTACTCCCCTTATTAAAACCTCATCCCCAAAATACCTATTCCTTCATGCACCATCAAACCCACACACATTTCAACTATCACCCTCTTCATTACTGTTAATATTGTGCAGATTTTCGAAGTGTTCTTTCCACACTCCTCTCACACCCATTTCATCAGTTACAAAAGCACCATCCCTATTCATTATTCTAAGCAGATTCCCCTTATTCTCATTCTTAACCTTTCGCGCTTCCTTCCAGAAGAGCTTCCTATTCCCTTACTATAATTCCCCATTCATCTCCTTCAAAACTGTTTCATTACCTCTTGTTTTCTCCTACGTATACACCTTTTAGTATTTCTTTTTTCCTCCTTATATAATTCCAAGCATCATATATATATATATATATATATATATATATATAATATATTATATATATAATATATATTATATATATATATATACTATATATATAAAATTTAAATAATTAATTAAACTAAATAATAATTATATTTACTAAACTTATTATTAATTAGGTCATAATTAGGATTATTTACTAATTTTATCAAAATAATAATTAAAAAGGCAATTTGTGCCTAAAAAATCAAAAAAATCAAATAAATCAAAAAAATCATTGATTTTTTGATTTTTTTAAAAAAATAAAAAAAATCATCAACCCTGGCTAAAACTAATGATTAGGTATACACATTTGCTGGAAAGGTTTTAAATGAAAAAAAGAAAATTAAGTGAATTTCTTAAAAATGTTTCAATCTTACTACAATCAGTCAACAAATATCACTTTTTTTTAAAGTAAAATATTAGAAAAGGTTTCAAAAGCAATTAAATCTTAAGCTAAAAAAATATGAAAAAAAAAAAAAAAAAAAAAACGTGGATATACAGTACTTCTCCACTTTCTGTAAGGCACAAAAAAATTACAGATGCATTCTATTGTTCTGTCACAGAAGGTCATGCTAGAGCAGGAGAGAACAAGATCAAAATAAGACAAAACGGTTAAAGTTCTTTAAATAATAATGAATCTTACCATCCCACATTTTTAGCTCTGGCATTTCCCATATAAGACCAGAATGTGTATTGTTCTTTTTTGTCTGGATAAAGTTCTCGAAAAGAGTCCAAAAAGCCTTCATTCAAAAGGTTGGTGAAACCTTCACGTTCTTCTTTGGTGAAACCTGCAGTTCTTTATTCGATTTATGGATTTGCAAGTTCTGGTAATTAAAGATATTTAAAACATTTTAATTTTTATTGAATATATATATATATATAATATTATATATATATATATATACTATATATATATAATAATATAAATTATATAGTATATATATATATATATATATATATAATATAATAATATATTATATATATATATATATATA